>JAGDYQ010000089.1:1278604-1290813 GCA_021962125.1 Bulinus truncatus
TTCATAATACTATACACGAGTTATTTCAGATTCATAATACTATATACGAGGTTTATTTTTTGCATAAAATGACCCATAGAGACTCCACCACGTGTCATTATTTTGGAACACATGTCCACTGAACTGATATTATGAGTTACCTAAACTATAGAGACCCCCCCCTAAGTTCCCCTTACTCACAAAGTTTCAAGTAAAACGTTGCTGTCAAATCTGATGCTATCGGGGCCAAAGCAAATGTTTTTTTGTTAACATTATCTTCAAAGTCCTCTGAACATCTGCATTGTATATACATGCCCACTTTTTTGATCTAAATGTACTTATGATTAGTTAGGATTTAGGCTCCTATATTTCTGATTAAAGATCTTAACTTTTTTAAATCGACATACATCGATCTCTCTATCTCCCCCCAAACCCCACCCCACCCCCCTCCTCCCCCTGGGGCCGTCCTATCTGGTCACGTCCGCGCGAAAAGAAAAACATCCATAATTCGCACAAAAAGAGTCCACCAGTTGAAATGACATGTTCTTGATAGGCCCGGGGGGGGGGGTGTACTTCTTCTGTCACTATCCACCATTTTCTCTTGTTGTACAGTTCGTTTTTTTTTTTGTTTGTTGTAAATTTGAACTTTCAATAACTCGTATGACAATACGTGCACATTAAAAAAAAAGTGCACATGGCATTAGCATATGTCACTTAATTATTCACTCCCCCCCCATATACCCCCCCACCTCCCTGCACCGAACCTGTTATTTTTTGGTGTGTTTTGAATAATCTTTATGTACGCCATATACCGCTAAAGAGGAAAAAAAAAAGGGTTGTTATACAAGTGCCGTCGGGAATAATTCAGGGGTCCACCTCTGTTGGGGGGGGGGCACCCCTTTCTAATGCCCCTAAAGTCCCCTCCGCCCCGCACCCCTCCTCCATTTGTAAGTAGACAACAACTAAACCCATCCCCTTAGTAGGTCCAAATGAAACTCGTTCATGGCTTATTTATTGTTTGTTTTCTAAGACTGCCAGCTGTCATTGAAGTTACGTCCATGTTATATTTCTTACCTTATCGTCGACACCAACTATAGTGACTGTTTCTGGGGTTGGGGGGGGGGCAGAACAGGGGTAGTATCCTCTTTTGGTGCCCACCGAACCGTGTTACTCACGGGCATAGACTCCTGATAAAAAAGAAAGGCAATTTGAAATGAAATACACTGCTGTATACTGCCATACACTACTGTACACTGCTATAGACTGCTGCATACTGCCATACACTACTGTACACTGCTGTACACTGCTGCTTACTGCTATACACTACTGTACACTGCAGTACACTATTGTACACTGCTATATACTACTGCATACTGCCATACACTACTGTACACTGCTGCATACTGCTATATACTACTGTACACTGCTATACACTGCTGCTTACTGCTATACACTACTGTACACTGCTGTACACTATTGTACATTGCTATATACTACTGCATACTGCCTTACACTACTGTACACTGCCATACACTACTGTATACTGCTATACACTACTGCATACTGCTATACACTACTGTATACTGCCATACACTATTGTACACTGCTATACACTATTGTACACTGCTATACACTATTGTACACTGCTATACACTATTGTACACTGCTTTACACTACTGTTTACTGCTATACACTACTGCATACTGTCATACACTATTGTACACTGCTATACACTACTGTTTACTGCTATACATTACTGTATAATGCTTTACACCACTAAAAAACCCCAGAAAAGTGACGGATGGCCGAGTGGTGTAGATGTTCAACTTTCGAAAATCCTGGGTTCGATCCTTGGTATGAACCAGGGGAATTTTTCCAGGTCAGTATGACAGCGGATTCAAGTCTTACCAGGTGTATTGCAGCATTAAAGTTTAATGTGTTCTTTCATGTGGGTAAAATATCGGCATGTGAACCCATCTGGGGTCAGATGAAATTGAGTTCATCTGTTTATGCAGCCATACGGGATTGTGATGTCGCTAGTACAATACCCAGTCGTCTCTACGGTCCCCCCAACAAACATGTGTTAATGGGAATGAAATGAAACCTACATGGTCATATCGGATATCAGAAAAAAAAAATAATCGTCATGACATATGCCTGTGTAAAGTAAATCAGTCATGACATTATGCCTGTGTAAAGTAAATCAGTATGAATACATATATATTGACTTCTACCGTTTTCATTATTCATATTACTTTTTTTTTTGAGTAAGGCTGGCTAAAGCTAGTAACTACCCTTTATATTGCTTTATATGTTATGCTAGATAAAGCTGGTATCGATACCGTTTATCTTGCCGATACTGTAATTACACCATTAATGAAATAGCCACGAAGGCTTCCCGTGCATTTATCAAGTGCCTTATCAAGTCACGTTCGCACGAAAATTATGCATGCAACAGCGAATGACGTCATAAACGAAGGATCAACGTCAAGCCAATCAGCAGGCCTGTTACTGGCCAACCTACATGTCATCATCATCCATCTTCATTAATTTAAATCTAATAATGTTTAGCCATGCTCTAACCGTGTTGGTTTGTTAAGTATTTGAAAAAAAAATCATTTTTTGATAAAGAGAAGAAATAAAAAAAACGAATGATTGAGTTTAGAACAAAAATAACTAACTCTATCAAGTTATTTGTTTTAGTAAAAACGTGTGTCATCTTTTGTCTTTGCCGTTGGTTAGCACGTGATCTTGACGTGAGCACGATGTCTAGACACCTTGACGTCTGCCAAGGACTGTCACTTCCTCCATGTGTATGTAGGTCAACTTTTCGATGTCCGAAGTGTGTAATGCACCACATAATGTAAACTCACGGAAATTTCTCTACCATTGACCTTAAATATATATGCCACCATTACTTTCACTGGCTTTCTAATAGTGTAGCACATAAATATTGATATACAGTGGCAGTTGTATTAATTAAGAAGCACTTCCGAAATTATGGTGTAATAAAAAAAATAATAATGAATTCTGAAACAACTTTTTCCGATCAAGTATCAGGAGATGCTCGTCATCCAATTATCAGCGATGTGGAACTCGTTATTTGTTTTACATATCTGTACTCGAGTACATTATTGGAGTACTTGTACTCGGACTTGCACACTAGGTACTTGTACTTGTATGGTCAGTAGTTGGAACGTCTTCGCCCACAAACGTATCTCACAAAAAAAAAAATGGGTCAGAGGTTAAAAATAAAAACAAATGTAAATTAATGTTGATTCAAAACGAGGTTTGCTCTTTCTGGATAACTTTTATTCTGCGGTAATGCACACAGAGTTTATCTTGGAACATAACGATTTGTTTTCATTTTATATCAAATTTCTCAAAGCTTCGCCTTAACAAAAAAACAAACTGAAATAGATATAATTTATTTCCATATTCCCCCAATAATTTATTTCTATATATTCCGCCCAATGTGCTAGTAGTTATGTAGGTGATACAAATAATGTGTGGTTTATGTTAATTATAATTGTGGTTTTGTGTGTATTTTCCATATGCATTTCATTGTTTTATGCTTATTGGTGTCTTATGTTTATTGATGTCTGATGTTTATTGATGTCTGGTGTTTACTGTTTTCTCCACAGAGTTGGGCAACATGAGGAATATGAAATGTGTGGTTGTAGGAGATGGGTAAGTCATTTATGGCTACTTTTTATTAGTTTAATACCATTTTATTACCTACCCTTTACCATTTTATTACCTACCCTTTACCATTTTATTACCTACCCTTTACCATGGTATATTTTCTTCTTTTTAATCTCTCATCTGGAAATTTCCCATTGATATGACACGTGACTTCCCACACACGTCATTGTCACAGTCATACCCTGCAATATTTTCAAACTTCAGTGCATACCGCATATAGATGAATGTGTTCAGTTCACACAGTGTGTGTTGATGAATGTGTTCAGTTCACACAGTGTGTGTTGATGAATGTGTTCAGTTCACACAGTGTGTGTTGATGAATGTGTTCGGTTCACACAGTGTGTGTTGATGAATGTGTTCGGTTCACACAGTGTGTGTTGATGAATGTGTTCGGTTCACACAGTGTGTGTTGATGAATGTGTTCGGTTCACACAGTGTGTGTTGATGAATGTGTTCGGTTCACACAGTGTGTGTTGATGAATGTGTCCGGTTCACACAGTGTGTGTTGATGAATGTGTTCGGTTCACACAGTGTGTGTTGATGAATGTGTTCGGTTCACACAGTGTGTGTTGATGAATGTGTTCGGTTCACACAGTGTGTGTTGATGAATGTGTTCGGTTCACACAGTGTGTGTTGATGAATGTGTTCGGTTCACACAGTGTGTGTTGATGAATGTGTTCGGTTCACACAGTGTGTGTTGATGAATGTGTCCGGTTCACACAGTGTGTGTTGATGAATGTGTCCGGTTCACACAGTGTGTTGATGAATGTGTTCGGTTCACACAGTGTGTGTTGATGAATGTGTTCGGTTCACACAGTGTGTGTTGATGAATGTGTTCGGTTCACACAGTGTGTGTTGATGAATGTGTCCGGTTCACACAGTGTGTGTTGATGAATGTGTCCGGTTCACACAGTGTGTGTTGATGAATGTGTCCGGTTCACACAGTGTGTGTTGATGAATGTGTTCGGTTCACACAGTGTGTGTTGATGAATGTGTCCGGTTCACACAGTGTGTGTTGTTGTTAAAGTTGAATGTGTTGACTTCATTGTTTTATGTAAGCTATCATTGTTCTGCCAATTTGTTTTTATAAAGTATTTTTTTTTCCACCGATCAGGGGGTGAGGTGACATTTTAATCCCATACCCCCCCCCACCCCCAGCTCTTCATGTAACTTTAAAAATGCCCATCTCATAGCGGGACATTGAGCGTGAGTTGCCTATAAATCTCATTTTTGAGCGTGAGTTGTCTATAAATCTCATTTTTGAGCGTGAGTTGTCTATACATCTCATTTTAAACATCTTTCGGTTTTAATTAGTTTATCCGACTCCTGTTATCAATTATTTGAATAATTAATTTTTCTGAAGTATGTCGTGTTATAAAGGTAAGGAGTGAAGTGTGTCGTTGCATTATAAAGTTTATGAGCGAAGTAAGTCGTATTTTAAAATAAGGGGTGAGGTGTGTCATGTTATAAATGAATGATTGAAGCGTGACGTTTTATAAAAATAATGAGTGAAGTTTGACATGTGATAAAGTAATGAGTGAAGTTTGACATGTTATAAAGTAATGAGTGAAGTTTGACATGTGATAAAGTAATGAGTGAAGTTTGACATGTGATAAAGTAATGAGTGAAGTTTGACATGTGATAAAGTAATGAGTGAAGTTTGACATGTTATAAAGTAATGAGTGAAGTTTGACATGTTATAAAGTAATGAGTGAAGTTTGACATGTGATAAAGTAATGAGTGAAGTTTGACATGTTATAAAGTAATGAGTGAAGTTTGACATGTTATAAAGTAATGAGTGAAGTTTGACATGTGATAAAGTAATGAGTGAAGTTTGACATGTTATAAAGTAATGAGTGAAGTTTGACATGTTATAAAGTAATGAGTGAAGTTTGACATGTTATAAAGTAATGAGTGAAGTTTGACATGTTATAAAGTAATGAGTGAAGTTTGACATGTTATAAAGTAATGAGTGAAGTTTGACATGTTATAAAGTAATGAGTGAAGTTTGACATGTTATAAAGTAATGAGTGAAGTTTGACATGTTATAAAGTAATGAGTGAAGTTTGACATGTTATAAAG
Source organism: Bulinus truncatus (assembly GCA_021962125.1). Classification (NCBI taxonomy): domain Eukaryota; kingdom Metazoa; phylum Mollusca; class Gastropoda; family Planorbidae; genus Bulinus; species Bulinus truncatus. The sequence goes on from JAGDYQ010000089.1 coordinate 1,284,371, forward strand.
TAATGAGTGAAGTTTGACATGTTAGTAAAGTAATGAGTGAAGTTTGACATGTTATAAAGTAATGAGTGAAGTTTGACATGTTATAAAGTAATGAGTGAAGTTTGACATGTTATAAAGTAATGAGTGAAGTTTGAACTATGTTATAAAGTAATGAGTGAAGTTTGACATGTTATAAAGTAATGAGTGAAGTTTGACATGTTATAAAGTAATGAGTGAAGTTTCGACATGTTATAAAGTAATGAGTGAAGTTTGACATGTTATAAAGTAATGAGTGAAGTTTGACATGTTATAAAGTAATGAGTGAAGTTTGACATGTTATAAAGTAATGAGTGAAGTTTGACATGTTATAAAGTAATGAGTGAAGTTTGACATGTTATAAAGTAATGAGTGAAGTTTGACATGTTATAAAGTAATGAGTGAAGTTTGACATGTTATAAAGTAATGAGTGAAGTTTGACATGTTATAAAGTAATGAGTGAAGTTTGACATGTTATAAAGTAATGAGTGAAGTTTGACATGTTATAAAGTAATGAGTGAAGTTTGACATGTTATAAAGTAATGAATCCCAGGACGCACCGTTGACCGGCCGGTGTGAACCGCAGATTGTGTCCCCCCTTCCCCCCCCCCCCCCGATATATTAGTCGGACTAATCCTTGTCAGACAGAACCACGGAGAACAAGAAATGTTTGTCTGCAGCCTTCCCCCCCTCCCCACCACACACACACACACACACACAGTGACTTATTCGGGAATTATTGACCTTTTTGTAAAAAAAAACAACAACAGCTGAACATGTCACGTTGAGCCAGCGACGATAATTAGAAACTTTCGGCGACCTAGTCACAGTTGGCAACATTAACAATGATATACCTCCCCCCCCACCCCGCCCACCACCTGAAACGCATGCCCCCTCCCGTTCCGTCTTAAAACACAAACAATAGGAATGCTCGTTGTATGGCCTGTCATTGTGTCCGAAAGTCACAAAAGTCACCAACCAGACTTCTGATCGTTCTTGATGTCACACTACCGCATCGATTTATGATTCTCTCCCCCCCCCCAACCCATCTCCACAACCTGCCTTTATTGGAGTTTATTCTTATCTGACCCCTAAACCAATGTGGTCGTTGGGGTGAAGGCATGAACACCTCAACATATTTCTCCCATAGTTGCATATCCTGAGCGGCTGTCTTAAGTTCAATCATTGGTAGCCCATCCCAATTCTTTTATAGAGCTTGGCAACTTACATTATTTTTTCTGGCATTCAAAGTCAACTTGCCCCGTATGGTGGCGGGGGGAAGGGACTAGTTAAGAAGTAGAAGGGTGGGTTGTGTGTGTGGGGGGGGGGAACTGTCGCCTCGTGGAGGGGGGAATTGTGGCCTCGTGGGATGGGGAACTGTGGCCTCGTGGAGTGGGGAACTGTGTCCTCGTGGAGTGTGGAACTGTGTCCTCGTGGAGGGGGAACCGTGTCCTCGTGGAAGTGGGGAACTGTGTCCTCTTGGAGGTGGGGAACTGTGTCCTCGTGGAGGGGGAACTAAGTCCTCGTGGAGGGGGAACTGTGTCCTCGTGGAGGGGGGGCTGTGTCCTCGTGGAGAGGGGAATTGTGGCCTCGTGGAGGTCGGGAACTGTGGCCTCGTGGAGTGGGGAACTGTGTCCTCGTGGAATGGGGAACTGTGTCCTCGTGGAGGTGGGGAACTGTGGCCTCGTGGAGGTGGGGAACTGTGGCCTCGTGGAGTGGGGAATATGTAAACATGAGCCAATTGACTTTTCCCACATCCACGTCAATATGTAAACATGAGCCAATCGACTTTTCCCACACCCATGTCAATACGTAAACATGAGCCAATCAACTTTTCCCACATCAACGTCAATATGTAAACATGAGCCAATCAACTTTTCCCACATCCACGTCAATATGTAAACATGAGCCAATCGACTTTTACCACATCCACGTCAATATGTAAACATGAGCCAATTAACTTTAACCACATCCACGTCAATATGTAAACATGAGCCAATCGACTTTTACCACACCCACGTCAATATGTAAACATGAGCCAATCAACTTTTCCCACATCCACGTCAATATGTAAACATGAGCCAATTAACTTTTCCCACATCCACGTCAATATGTAAACATGAGCCAATCGACTTTTCCCACACCCACGTCAATATGTAAACATGAGCCAATCGACTTTTCCCACACCCATGTCAATATGTAAACATGAGCCAATCGACTTTTCCCACACCCACGTCAATACGTAAACATGAGCCAATCGACTTTTACCACACCCACGTCAATATGTAAACATGAGCCAATCAACTTTTCCCACATCCACGTCAATATGTAAACATGAGCCAATCGACTTTTACCACACCCACGTCAATATGTAAACATGAGCCAATCGACTTTTACCACACCCACGTCAATATGTAAACATGAGCCAATCAACTTTTCCCACATCCACGTCAATATGTAAACATGAGCCAATCGACTTTTACCACATCCACGTCAATATGTAAACATGAGCCAATTAACTTTTCCCACATCCACGTCAATACGTAAACATGAGCCAATTGACTTTTCCCACATCCACGTCAATACGTAAACATGAGCCAATTGACTTTTCCCACACCCATGTCAATACGTAAACATGAGCCAATTGACTTTTCCCACACCCATGTCAATACGTAAACATGAGCCAATCGACTTTTCCCACACCCATGTCAATATGTAAACATGAGCCAATCGACTTTTCCCACACCCATGTCAATATGTAAACATGAGCCAATCGACTTTTCCCACACCCACGTCAATATGTAAACATGAGCCAATCGACTTTTCCCACACCCACGTCAATATGTAAACATGAGCCAATCGACTTTTCCCACACCCATGTTAATATGTAAACATGAGCCAATTGACTTTTCCCACATCCACGTCAATATGTAATCATGAGCCAATCGACTTTTACCACACCCACGTCAATATGTAAACATGAGCCAATCGACTTTTCCCACATCCAAATCAATATGTAAACATGAGCCAATCGACTTTTACCACACCCCAGTCAATATGTAAACATGAGCCAATTGACTTTTCCCACATCCACGTCAATATGTAAACATGAGCCAATTGACTTTTCCCACACCCATGTTAATATGTAAACATGAGCCAATCGACTTTTCCCACACCCATGTCAATATGTAAACATGAGCCAATTAACTTTTCCCACACCCATGTTAATATGTAAACATGAGCCAATTGACTTTTCCCACATCCACGTCAATATGTAAACATGAGCCAATCGACTTTTCCCACACCCACGTCAATATGTAAACATGAGCCAATCGACTTTTCCCACATCCATGTCAATATGTAAACATGAGCCAATCGACTTTTACCACACCCCAGTCAATATGTAAACATGAGCCAATTGACTTTTCCCACATCCACGTCAATATGTAAACATGAGCCAATTGACTTTTCCCACATCCACGTCAATATGTAAACATGAGCCAATTGACTTTAACCACATCCACGTCAATATGTAAACATGAGCCAATTAACTTTTCCCACATCCACGTCAATATGTAAACATGAGCCAATTGACTTTTCCCACACCCATGTCAATATGTAAACATGAGCCAATCGACTTTTCCCACACCCATGTCAATATGTAAACATGAGCCAATCGACTTTTCCCACATCCATGTCAATATGTAAACATGAGCCAATCAACTTTTCCCACATCCACGTCAATATGTAAACATGAGCCAATTGACTTTTCCCACATCCACGTCAATATGTAAACATGAGCCAATTGACTTTTACCACATCCACGTCAATATGATAACATGAGCCAATTGACTTTTACCACATCCATGTCAATATGTAAACATGAGCCAATTGACTTTTCCCACATCCACGTCAATATGTAAACATGAGCCAATTCACTTTTCCCACATCCACGTCAATATGTAAACATGAGCCAATTGACTTTTCCCACACCCATGTCAATATGTAAACATGAGCCAATCGACTTTTCCCACACCCATGTCAATATGTAAACATGAGCCAATCGACTTTTCCCACACCCACGTCAATACGTAAACATGAGCCAATCAACTTTTCCCACATCCACGTCAATATGTAAACATGAGCCAATTGACTTTTGCCACATCCACGTCAATATGTAAACATGAGCCAATCAACTTTTCCCACACCCATGTCAATATGTAAACATGAGCCAATCGACTTTTCCCACACCCATGTCAATACGTAAACATGAGCCAATCAACTTTTCCCACATCCACGTCAATATGTAAACATGAGCCAATCAACTTTTCCCACATCCACGTCAATATGTAAACATGAGCCAATCGACTTTTACCACATCCACGTCAATATGTAAACATGAGCCAATTAACTTTAACCACATCCACGTCAATATGTAAACATGAGCCAATCGACTTTTACCACACCCACGTCAATATGTAAACATGAGCCAATCAACTTTTCCCACATCCACGTCAATATGTAAACATGAGCCAATTAACTTTTCCCACATCCACGTCAATATGTAAACATGAGCCAATCGACTTTTCCCACACCCACGTCAATATGTAAACATGAGCCAATCGACTTTTCCCACACCCATGTCAATATGTAAACATGAGCCAATCGACTTTTCCCACACCCACGTCAATACGTAAACATGAGCCAATCGACTTTTACCACACCCACGTCAATATGTAAACATGAGCCAATCAACTTTTCCCACATCCACGTCAATATGTAAACATGAGCCAATCGACTTTTACCACACCCACGTCAATATGTAAACATGAGCCAATCGACTTTTACCACACCCACGTCAATATGTAAACATGAGCCAATCAACTTTTCCCACATCCACGTCAATATGTAAACATGAGCCAATCGACTTTTAACACATCCACGTCAATATGTAAACATGAGCCAATTAACTTTTCCCACATCCACGTCAATACGTAAACATGAGCCAATTGACTTTTCCCACATCCACGTCAATACGTAAACATGAGCCAATTGACTTTTCCCACACCCATGTCAATACGTAAACATGAGCCAATTGACTTTTCCCACACCCATGTCAATACGTAAACATGAGCCAATCGACTTTTCCCACACCCATGTCAATATGTAAACATGAGCCAATCGACTTTTCCCACACCCACGTCAATATGTAAACATGAGCCAATCGACTTTTCCCACACCCCACGTCAATATGTAAACATGAGCCAATCTGACTTTTCCCACACCCATGTTAATATGTAAACATGAGCCAATTGACTTTTCCCACATCCACGTCAATATGTAATCATGAGCCAATCGACTTTTACCACACCCACGTCAATATGTAAACATGAGCCAATCGACTTTTCCCACATCCACGTCAATATGTAAACATGAGCCAATCGACTTTTACCACACCCCAGTCAATATGTAAACATGAGCCAATTGACTTTTCCCACATCCACGTCAATATGTAAACATGAGCCAATTGACTTTTCCCACACCCATGTTAATATGTAAACATGAGCCAATCGACTTTTCCCACACCCATGTCAATATGTAAACATGAGCCAATTAACTTCTTTTTCCCACACCCATGTTAATATGTAAACATGAGCCAATTGACTTTTCCACATCCACGTCAATATGTAAACATGAGCCAATCGACTTTTCCCACACCCACGTCAATATGTAAACATGGAGCCAATCGACTTTTCCCACATCCATGTCAATATGTAAACATGAGCCAATCGACTTTTACCACACCCCAGTCAATATGTAAACATGAGCCAATTGACTTTTCCCACATCCACGTCAATATGTAAACATGAGCCAATTGACTTTTCCCACATCCACGTCAATATGTAAACATGAGCCAATTGACTTTAACCACATCCACGTCAATATGTAAACATGAGCCAATTAACTTTTCCCACATCTCCACGTCAATATGTAAACATGAGCCAATTGACTTTTCCCACACCCATGTCAATAGTGTAAACATGAGCCAATCGACTTTTCCCACACCCATGTCAATATGTAAACATGAGCCAAATCGACTTTTCCCACATCCATGTCACTAATAATATGTAAACATGAGCCAATCAACTTTTCCCACATCCACGTCAATATGTAAACATGAGCCAATTGACTTTTCCCACATCCACGTCAATATGTAAACAGCGGAGCCAATTGACTTTTACCACATCCACGTCAATATGATAACATGAGCCAATTGACTTTTACCACATCCATGTCAATATGTAAACATGGAGCCAATTGACTTTTCCCACATCCACGTCAATATGTAAACATGAGTTTCCAATTCACTTTTCCCACATCCACGTCAATATGTAAACATGAGCCAATTGACTTTTCCCACACCCATG
>JAGDYQ010000089.1:1291313-1338813 GCA_021962125.1 Bulinus truncatus
TTTTTTCAATTTACATCTTCTTTATCTCTAAGTGATAAATTTGTACTACAGCATGATTTTATCATCTTAATCCACACAAAATAAACAATAAATAGTTCCTGTGAGTGCTTGACTCAATTTTAATAACAGTAGTTGAAGGACAATTATAAACAAGTACTACACTATAAATAATATTAAAATAATTGTATCAGTACATGTATATCAAATTAACAAAGTTACTGTTCTTTACTTCTTTGTGGATATTGTCTTACATTTTCTAATATTCAAAATCTTTAAATATGCACATGTCATAATTCAATTTTAATTTTTTTAAATTCAAGTATGATTTATTCTGATAAATGATACAGAAATCTCTGAATTATTAATTGGTATTAATTGGTATTAATTGATGAATTATTAAACTGACATTTACAAAATCAGTATATGCCTTATAATTATGCTATCTGTGCTTTCATTTTGGTAGCTTTTTGAACTTTTACATAACATCAACAGTTGTTTGTGTACATAACCAATGTTGAAGTTATTTGGAAAAGTTATGTGATGATTTTATCTTAATTCTTCACATATAACAACAAAAAATCTATTATCATTTTATTCATAACTTTTTCATGAGTTCTGTAGCAAAATTAACTGGAGGACAGTATATTATGTCCTGTATTTCCATATGTGTAGTACACAATACTGACTGAAATATTTCAATTGCATTCAACAATTTCACTGAGAAACAGCACATCTTGCATTGACTGTGATAGTTTGACAAAGTGATCACCTGCCCTTTCCACCAGATACCTGTCTCCTACAGTTCTTGACAAATGGAGTAGGGTCTACTATTAGTTTGTGGAACTATGCATTTTTAAAGTAAGAAATATTACTGCTAAAAAAAAATGTCACTAAAATACTGAACTGGTCATCATCTGAAATAAAAATAAAACACATATTAAAAAAATATGAATTCACAAATAAGCAAAATATAGGGTTGTATTTATAGTATACATGTTAGACTACTATACTAATAGCTTATATTTTTGTAGATCTATATTTACTGTTGCGTGCTGGTTTAAGTGCCACTTCTACTGGGTATTTAGTATATTGCCAGCCTAGGATTCTTTCACACTGTAGCCACTCGTTCGTTTTCACTATGTCCCTCGTCACGGCTATTGGTTTGATCCGTGACATACATTCTATTAGGAGAAGATGTGGTGGGATTGATACTAATACAGTCCGTGGCAGTCCGGTGATTTATCTGTTTGTCCAGAATGTCAGTTGACTCTCTCCCTACTCTTGGAATCATATATCAAGTCCCTAACCCAGGTCGCTAGAAAACGTCAAGACAGATTTACTTTATATTTTATCCTACATTTTAATAACTATGGGAGAACCATGTTCTCCACATTTACTATACTAAATCTGTAGTCACTACAGTAGCCTACAGTGTGGTGTAGTCAAACAGAAAACTTTTTTTTATATTGTTATACATTATAACTATTAAATTAACCTATATTTAAACATATCTGTATGTAGTATATATTGTAATTAAACATTCCCATTGAGATTTTATTAAGAACAGTAAATCGAATTTAATAGTTCATTCATTAATATAATTTAAATTCAAACACGGCAAAGTTTAGTCTTAGTCTCACTAGTCTTAGTTGTTTTTTTTTCCGGCGAGACAATTCAACTTTCGATTTCTCGACCATTTTAGAAAAATCGAAATAACTTTAATGAAATAGTTTTTCCTCATTTTTTATAACTTTATAAATATTTTAACATGTTAAAGATTTGAAAAAATAAACATTAACGTTTTTCATTCGCGAGAAAAAATTGGGTTATCGTTCGAATTATGTAGGGGTGATTTCAGACTTCGAGAGATTCACTCGCAAATCACAGTAAATATAATCATCCTAAAAAGTATTTATAGCCAGTTTATTATTCTTCAGAAACATACTTTTTTTGCAATATATTGATAGTTATGCAATTTTACTTTATTTTGCGATGGTTTTACTTACCTCTGATATTCGATACGCCCTGAAAATCCGTCGCTTCGGCCATCGAGTGGGGGAAATTTTTTATATAATTATATGGTGTTTTAAAGGGCGCGGCGAATTCGCGCCAATAATCAGGCGCAATTACATTTATAACAATTTTATAGGGAAAAGTTCAGCTTTCTAATGATTAATTTAAATTGTATCCAAATTTAAGATTTAAGCAAAAAATATTTAAAATACATTTTAAAAGTTAAAATAAACAAAGATAATTTCTATTATTCATAAATTTAAAAATACTGTTATAAAGAGCTGTTATTCCTAAATAAAATGATATAAATATTTATATAATTGGATTATTGGCGCTAATTCGTTCGACACGTTTATCATAGGGGGTTAGGAAATGCACGCGTCAGTCGCAACAACAAAAAACAGAGATGGTGGGTACATTCAATTGAAGATTTTGTTTATTAAAATATCGACAATTAAAACAAAACAATCATATAATGAAGGTGAATAAAATATGCTTTTCAATGATAGATTTTATGATAGAATAATGTTGGTACTTCATTATAAAATCTTGAGTTGAATATAGGCATAAAATGATTTTCATGTACGAAAATCACTGTTTTTCGTCAGTTTGGGGTACCTAATGGAAGATTTTAAAACAAGACATTATATATAATTTCTAATGTCAACATTGAATAAATGCTTATCTATCTATCTATCTATCTATCTATCTATCTATCTATCTATCTATCTATCTATCTATCTATCTATCTATCTATCTATCTATCTATCTATCTATCTATCTATCTATCTATCTATCTATCTATCTATCTATCTATCTATCTATCTATCTATCTATCTATCTATCTATCTATATCTTTTTCATTTCATTAATCTTCTTTTATTTTTTTTTAAATTCTATTTTTAAAGTTGTTCTTTAATTCAACTTTTTAACTGCAATTTAAATAAATTTAACTTTGATTTTTTTTTTTAAAATGTTGGATATATATTATAACTTATGTCTTTTTATATTATTATCCCCTACCATCGCTCTTCTATGAAATCTCTGTCACGTAGAAACATTTATCTCTTGAGCATTTTCCCTCAGAATTGGGGGCAGCTTTAGTGGTGATCTCTCTAACGTCTTCCATCATAGCTGAGTGTGCAATGGTCGTGGTGGCACCACTGCGGACACAGGTGACTGGAGACATTGAGACTCAAACCCGAAGCCTTTAGCACCCCGATCTAGATCACAACCAACACACCACCGAGTCTCACACCCTGTGACTTGCTATTTAGACCCCCGGGTGGGGGGTCTTACTTACGACGTGCTGGAAGAGGATTCAGTATTGCATCTCTATATATTTGACGCTGCCCATTAGAATGACGATGTTGAATGGCTTGTCTTGCACGATCTTCTGGATCAAAGGCATTACCATAGTTTTATTATCTGGTAAGATATCATCATTTACTATTCCAGAATGTTATAGAGTTGAAGACATACAACAAATTATCTGTAAGATCTGTAAGAAGGTATGATGTAGAACAGCAAATGTGCCCATTGAGGTAAAATCCTTTTCACAACGTTTTTATTAACTTCACTTCTTGTTTGTCTGTCCGGAATTTGGCAATCCAATTTTAGACCATTTTCTGATAAGCTATAGGTCTGATACTTTCAATATAGCTCATGACAATGCAATATTCTTACTATTTCACTATGATTTGATGAGTCTCTTAAGTATTTTTCGAAACCAACGTTTTTTTTTAAAATCTCTATTTCCCAAATATTTAAATGATATAGTTTATTGAAACGATATGAAGACCTTAATATTGTTTTCAAATATAGAAGTAAATATCTAGGAGAGTAACTAATAATATATTGTTTAATATTTTGTAATTAGAAGACAAGAAAAAGAAAAACAATTCCCATTTTCCTATTAGGGGCCAAAGCAAACGACTTAAAAAAGTGTCCAATCAGTGTGCAGAAAAAATATTCAAATACTAATAATATTGTATTGAAACAAGCCATTGAAAAAAAAGCGTTTTACATAGAATTAGACCTGTTTACATGATTATTACGTTTGGTTTTTCAGGCTGGTCAAATGTTACGTTATAATTCATCTTCGCTTTAACATTTATATGAAATAACAAACTCGGTGTAGATCACAACATAAAACACTTTAATAAAAATGTACTTATTTAAAGTCTAGAGATCTTCTAAAACTATCAACTAGACTACTATATCTAACTACACTGTACTACTAATGTCGACACCTAAACTCTACCTACATGTAACCCCTAAGCATTTCAGCCCTGTTCTACTCTGTACCTCTTCCGTCTAGTGAGTAACTTATTTCTAGCTTTATGTAAGGCAACATAAAGGACGGGGGTGAAGGAGGGGGGATCACTCTTGTTATGGATGTGAGGAACAACCTAAAAATTAGCCGTTAGCAGGCGTCATAAGTTTGCTTGAGACCTGGCCATGAACTTTGGTTGCATCATGCTATGGAATGGGTCACTCACTTGGGAGGGTAGAATGAAAATGGAGAAGCAGAGTGGGGGGGGGGGGGAAGAGGTTGGAGGAGGGGTAAATTCTACACGCTACAATCATCGTATGTACTAATTTAATGAGAAAAGAAGTAAAAGATAGTTTGTTTTAAAACTGTGTAACATTTTTCGGTCTGACATACTTTATCAGGAAATAAGAATTAAAATTGCATGAACAAAAATAAATAAATAATGAAACTTAACCTATAAATGGATCATTTACTGAAAGTAAAACATAAGAAAAACTCATGAATTCATATTTTCACCAAAAAAGGGTTAAAGTGTAATTACTTTATCATGAAGTTTTAGATTATATTCATTAGTCAAGACCTACATTGACTGGTAATACAAGACTTACATTGACTGGTAATACAAGACTTACATTGACTGGTAATACAAGACTTACATTGACTGGTAATACAAGACTTACATTGACTGGTAATACAAGACTTACATTGACTGGTAATACAAGACTTACATTGACTAGTAATACAAGACTTACATTGACTGGTAATACAAGACTTACATTGACTGGTAAAACAAGACTTACATTGGTAATACCAGACTTACATTGACTGGTAATACAAGACTTACATTAGTAATACCAGACTTACATTGTCTGGTAATACAAGACTTACATTGATTGGTAAAACAAGACTTACATTGACTGGTAATACAAGACTTACATTGTCTGGTAATACGAGACTTACATTGACTGGTAAAACAAGACTTACATTGACTGGTAATACAATACTTACATTGACTGGTAATACAATACTTACATTGACTGGTAATACAAGACTTACATTGGTAATACCAGACTTATATTGACTGGTAATACAAGACTTACATTGACTGGCAATACAAGACTTACATTGGTAATACAAGACTTACATTGTCTGGTAATACAAGACTTACATTGACTGGTAAAACAAGACTTACATTGGTAATACCAGACTTACATTGACTGTTAATACCAGACTAACATTGACGATAGTCTATTTTTGTCAATAATGAACTAAATGTTAGTGAATATGTTCAACTTTGTTATGTTTATAATAAGTAAATATCAACTGCCTAAACCAGATAAATACAAATGTACAAATGTTACAAAGAGAACCACATAATTTCATTTATAAATTAAGATAAAAAAGCGTTATATTGAACATGCCAAAATAGTCCCTTATTGTATGTTATATCATATAGCTCAGGCTCGTTTCAGTGAGTGGGACAAGCCCCACTTGACACGGAAGCCTTACGAGCGACGCGTGTGCGCGCTCAAAGCTCCTAGTGCGCACACCCACAATACATCATCGCGCTTACAAATTTGTTTTGATTGAGCCATACACAGCTGTGTTTGGCAGGCAATTAAACATTTCCACCCGAAGCTGCGCAGGCAGTATCAGTTGCCTCACACGGAGTTTCGTGGGCTGAAGCAGATAGATTATATTTCATTCTTTTGAGTAGATGCTGTAGAGGGCCGACAACCTCTGGGGAATCACTGTGGCTCATCCGAGATCGTGATACATCGGGTAATATCCTAATCTGAGGGTAATATCCTAATCTGAGGGTAATATCCTAATCTGAGGGTAATATCCTAATCTGAGGGTAATATCCTAATCTGAGGGTAATATCCTAATCTGAGGGTAATATCCTAATCTGAGGGTAATATCCTAATCTGAGGGTAATATCCTAATCTGAGGGTAATATCCTAATCTGAGGGTAATATCCTAATCTGAACGCAAAACCTTAATGGGGGGAAAGGTTTGTGTATTCCTGTTTGAAATCCCAGCCATAGCGGAGGTTGTATTGGCCATGAAAACCCTAGGTAGATTTCATGCGTAGATTATAACCGATAACATGCTAAAACTATAGGGGTTTCATTTAGACACTCTGCTAATTCTTCTTCTAATTGAAAATGTATTTAGTTTCAGTTTTTACATTTATATAGACATTTAATAAATTGATTATATAATTTGACTGTATCCAGGTATGAGCGAAGCTTCGATTACATTTGACCAATTTCAAGGCAGGTCAAATACCAAATGTAAATCTGGTCTGGTGGAAGGTCGAGACACGCTTCACTTAAAAAGTCATGTACCTGACTTCAATCACCCAGTTGACTTTCAAATCAAATCAAAGGGAAGCAGTATTTTTGTACCAGTAAGTTTACAAGTAATGTAAAATTGTAGGATATAACCTAACTGTTCTTTTACTTTTGTAAACCTTTTATTCAACTACATTCTGCGAGTGTGTGTGTGTGTGTGTGTCTGTAGATTTTGCAACTCAGTTTCGGACCTGTTTTAATTTATTGAGAAAGCTCCGATTCAGCATACATATAGATCCAAGATAACGATACACTATGTTGATGGATTATTTCTAGTTTTTAATATCTTGTAGGATTAAGAAGCTAGTTAATTTTTTTTTTTGTAATGGGGGATAATACTGATAGATCATGATGACAAAATAATTACGGAATAGTGCAAAATAGTGAATCTGTTTTTTAAAATTGTTATAACTCTCCCCTTGACCTCGGTAGGGCGCGATGAATAGAGAATTCCAGCGCATCATATAAATTACTTATTGAAAGAAATGACCATGCGACGTAAGAGCAGCAGAGTTGTGGTGATGATGAAGCCAACAGTGTAGAATCGTGTCAATTGTAGTTGTTGATTAAATTCTCGCAAACAAACTGCCAGAATGGAGGTGCTGGAATCTATATAGAATGGCCAAATGGAGAAATAATGGTACATAGTATGCCCACTGGGAAAACTTCAGACTCTTTCAAAGCCGAAAAAGAAGCAATTGAAGAAGCTGTCAACATACTCTCAAACTCCTCACCAAACAGCAACATAGTCATACTCACAGATGCCAAAAAAATTATACAGTCTCTGCAGGATCCTCACTACACTCAATTAACCCAGCTCAGAACAGCTCTTCATAAACTAATCCAAAACTCAAAGGAAACAGTTCTGCAATGGATACCAGGACACTCCAAAATAAAGGGAAATGACATTGCTGACCAATTGGCAAAATCTGGCAGCAAAGAAATACAAGTAGATGTCCCCCTAAATGCAGAAGAAATGAAGAGCTGTATAAAAAATCAAATCCAACAAAAATGGATGAATAATCACCCAGATCATGACAAAAACGACCCCTACTATAATCTTCCCAGACAAGCCCAAAATATTATCTTCAGACTCAGAACTGGGCACAACAGACTAAGACAGCACATGTTCCGAAGGCTAGGCATTGGAAACAGTGAGGACTGCCCATGTGGGATGTCTCCAGAGAATGCAGAACATGTTCTCCAAACATGCCCTTTTCATGACACAGCTCGCAACAGGTTCTGGCCACAGATGACCTCCCTCAATCAAAAACTGTATGGGAGCGAGACGGACCTGGATGCCACCGTGCAGTTCATCATAACTATAGGCCTGGTCGTTTGAAATCCTCCATAATCATATATCGAGAACAAAGAAGAAGAAGAAGATTGTAAATTGAGCATTTAACAACAACATATTTTACAAGAGATAAAAAAAAAATCATTTATCAAATACCTCAGTATTATCTTACTTTAAATATATGTATCAAAGTTTTCTTTCATGAACACGAAATAACAAATACATAAAGAAATTGTTTAATGCCAATGTATAATTTTTATTTATAAATTTCGCCAGTTCTGTGCTGTACTTAAATGGCCATATAACAACTCTCGGTGCAAAGCCAGAAGGGGAAAAAATTCAACTGTAGATATCTACATCCAGGCTTATGCCATTAGAAGCGAAGCCTTAATAAGAGGAATGATGCACATAAACGAAAGCATAATAGAAAGTGAGATACAAACGTTGCCGAAGATTTACGGTAAACATATTTGAAAATCTTTAGTTTAGTTAGAAATAACTGTTGATTTCAACAATAAATTTTGTCTGCCTATTCTTCATTAAAACTATTTAAAAAAACATGGTGTGCCTGCATTTGTTCTATGGTGTGCCTGTATTTATTCTATGATGTGTATGTATTTGTATTTATTTTATGACGTGCATGTATTTGTATTTGTTCTATGGTGTGCATGTATTTGTATTTGTTCTATGGTGTGCCTGCATTTGTTCTATGGTGTGCCTGTATTTATTCTATGATGTGTATGTATTTGTATTTATTTTATGACGTGCATGTATTTGTATTTGTTCTATGGTGTGCATGTATTTGTATTTGTTCTATGGTGTGCCTGTATTTATTCTATGATGTGTATGTATTTGTATTTATTTTACGACGTGCACGTATTTGTATTTGTTCTATGGTGTGCATGTATTTGCATTTGTTCTATGACGTGCATGTATTTGTATTTGTTCTATGGTGTGCATGTATTTGTATTTGTTCTATGGTGTGCCTGCATTTGTTTTATGGTGTGCCTGTATTTATTCTATGATGTGTATGTATTTGTATTTATTTTACGACGTGCATGTATTTGTATTTGTTCTATGGTGTGCATGTATTTGTATTTGTTCTATGACGTGCATGTATTTGTATTTGTTCTATGACGTGCATGTATTTGTATTTGTTCTATGGTGTGCATGTATTTGTATTTGTTCTATGGTGTGCCTGCATTTGTTCTATGGTGTCCCTGTATTTGTTCTATGGTGAGCATGTATTAGTATTTGTTCTATGCTGTGCCTGTATTTGTTCTATGGTGTGCCTGCATTTGTTCTATGGTGTGCCTGCATTTGTTCTATGGTGTGCCTGCATTTGTATTTGTTCAATGGTGTGCCTGTATTTGTTCTATGGTGTGCATATATTTGTTCTATGGTGTGCCTGCATTTGTTCTATGGTTAGCCTGTATTTGTTCTAGAGTGTGTATGTATTTGTCTTTGTTCTATGGTGTGCATATATTTGTTCTATGGTGTGCCTGCATTTATTCTATGATGTGCATGTATTTGTATTTATTCTATGATGTGCATGTATTTGTATTTGTTCTAGAGTGTGCATGTATTTGTATTTGTTCTATGGTGTGCACTTTTTTTTTGAAGCTTTTTTTTTTTTATAAATTAGTCTCACTTTGTGTGGGCTTGTGACTTTGCACTTAAATCTTGTAACTCCCTTTTGGACCTGTTCTATTATAGTGAGAAAGTTAAAAGTTAGTGCATGTTTAGATTTTATTTTAACATTTTGAGTCTCTATGTAGAAAAAAAAATACTTTTATTAATATTTATTATAAGATATTATAAAATTAAAAAAAAACATATTTAATTGGAATCCGTTAAAAAGGGTTAGAATATATACAAAAAATATCATTAGTAAAACTTAAGAGTGTTAGTGAAAACAATATAGGCCTACTGTACTAAATAGATCTGTACATTAACTGATCAGTAAATAATGAATGAATAATCAATATATTATGAAGAGCTCCCATGCTTTTATATTTAGAAGATTTATTAATGATAAATTCTATAAAAATATTAGTACGATTTTCAGAATTTTTACGTTTACTTTCCCTTTTTTTATCTATATCTTTTCTTTAGTACTATTTGTGCTTTCCTGTTAAATGTAATCAAATTGTTTTCCTCTACGATACAAGATATTATTATACATTCAAATACCCGAACTAAAGATTATTTTCTTCATTTTTTTCTCTCTTTTCAAACATAGATCCAAATAAAAGCGACATCACTTTTCAAGTTAATGGAAACTATTTAAACATATCTAGCTGTCAAATGAAACTTGAAAAGCCTATACTTCATATACTGTTTCGGTGTAACGAGACCAATCCATTACCCTGTACTCTAATGGTTGAAGATCACCACAACAATGAAACAGTTCTGGATGATAACGGTCTCCTCTCGTTCAGTGATGTGGTGGAAAACGAGTTACGACTGACCTTCTCTTACACCTATTGTCACTCTAATAGTTCACAGAGTTTTGAGTGTGTCTTTACAAGAGGTAAAATTTACCTTTCGGCAATTGGGATTAAAAATTTTACCTTCGTATAATTTAGATATGCTTCTGTATACATGAATAATGCCAAAATAATAATTTCGTGATATACAATATAATGTAAAACGTCTGTTATCCGGGCTTTTCATTTAAGCGAAATGGCCTACCGGATAATATTAGTTCCCGATAAACTGGACTATTTAAACAAGCAATTAAGCCTGTTCCATTCTGGACACAGGACGTGTTAGCGCATTTTCGTGTTATGTATCAGTACGTATGCTATCTTTCAGTAAATATTTGTAAATTTTGGAAATTTTTATAAATTCAATTGTGTAATGCATATATTTGTAAATAAAATAATTATAAAGACGTTTCTTTATATTTGAAAAAAAAATTATTGTCTCTTAAATCTAACTACAAGTGGTTTGTGGTTACTGAAATAGGACTCGAAATTATAGTCATTTAATCGTCCGAAAACTCCGTCAATTGTTGCATAGCTCTGATACTTTCAATTAAACACAGAACACAAGCTTACTATTTCATTTGATGAGTTTCTTAATAAATCTTGGTGAAACTACGTGCTGCAGTATTTCGCACCAAATGAACGGGCTATTGAACGTACAAGGTGTATATATAATATATAAGCCCCTTAGGAGCCCTGAAGCCCGGCCCTCAGAGGTTCTATCGCGAAATGAACTTTTGATGTACACATGGCAGGCCAAGACCTACAAAATGATATATACATCATGGGTCTAGGACTTATAGTTGCTGAGATATAGCGCTCCTTTATTAATATAGCTTATATAGTAAAAAACGGTACTAAGGCCCCTTGTACGGCCCTGAGAGGTCAGATCGCGAAATGGAAAAAAGTCATTTCTTGGCAGGCCAAGACCTACAAAATGATATATACATCATGGGTCTAGGACTTGGTTGTTGGGATCTAGGGTGATGACGGACGGACGGACAGACAAAACGGGGACAATAGAGCATTTTTTTTTCGAAAATGCTCTAAAAATGTGTATTTTGTCTAACTCAGACTATTGACAAATTTCCTTTTTATTCCAAAAAAACCTTACTTTATTATAGCAAATAGCTTTAATAATATTTACGGATAATTCAAAATCCGAATATCTTGAGCTGGATATAACAAGGTATGCTATTTTTCATTTATAATAACATTCCGATTGATTAAAAGAGACTAAAAAGTTGTCAGATAAGTCTATTTATGTACTAATGAGTACAGAGATAGCAGGTAAAAAAAGAAAGATTGCGGTATACTAAGCATATAGCCCATTTTCATATTCCTTCACAATGAAACAATATTTCAGATGCTGCCAGCCGAGACACTGATTATTGGTCAAATTTGTTGGTCATCTCACTGGTCATCTCACTGGTCATCAATGTCGCCCAATTAATCGAGTACATAATCGAAAGGTAAAGCATACACAAAGGTCAGAGGTTAGCTATGTAAAACCTTTAAAAAAAATGACTTTTATTAAAATGTACCAACTAAAAGGTTAAAAAAATATTCATTTGGCTTAGATCAGACACCCTATTTATAGAAATTATATTCACTTAAAACTTTGGGCACTGAGGAGCCCAAGGCAGTCGCGTTGTCCGACTATCCATATTAAAAGTGCTCTTAATGTAAAGTTATGATGAAACTGTGGAAAACCGGACTACAAAAGGCGGGCTCAATAGAGTAGGTACCACAAACTGGCTAAAAATCGAAGTTTTGCGTCACTGTAGTCAATATTTTGATAGTTTTCACTTAATGATTTCTCTACGTTAAATTGATCAAACCTCAATAAAAATTATACCATTTTAAAATATTTTCTTAGCCCTGCAATAATATCTAATTTTTATTTAGGTTGATACAAAAAAGGTTGAATCTTTTAAATGAAAACCATCACCGAAGTCACTTTTTTACCGGCCGACGCTCGATCTAATTTGACCATCCTATTTTCAATCTCCGTGCGCTCCTGGGCCATTCGTCCTACAGTAATGTCAAATGTATCAATGTGTGCAAAAAAGAATGCCCTTTACAGCCATACCAAACATTAAATTTTAATATATCTAAAATATTTTTAAGATTAAAGAATAAAATAAATCTAAATTACTATGTGATTTTTAATTTTGTAGGTTTTTCTTTAATATCATTAAAAAAGCTCCTCAATTATAATATGTTTTGTGATTTATGAAATGTTACGAATTTCGAATCTCCCTTTTTATTTTTTCTAAAAAATGATGAAAACCCATTTTAAGTGCAAACATTTTTAATGATATTATAATTTTACTCCCTTGAAAAAAATTGAATTTGTTCTATGTATATTTGTGTTTGTGTTCAGTGTAAATGATTTAGTGTACAGCAAATACTTTATCATATAACGCCTGGCGAAACTGGCACTTTTGAAGGTATAGAAAACAATTCAAAAATGTATATCTCATAAGCTAATTAAGCTATAATGATAAATTTGGTGTCCACCTTCTTAAATTCTGGAGTTCTTGCTAGATTTGTGTTAAAAAAGCTTGTAAAACCATTAAAAAAATCAGTTTGTGGTACCTAAAAAGAGTTTTATATGATCATGAGTTAAAATTTTTACCATTAGAGGAATTGTCTTGGGGAGATGTATCGGGAACTTGAGCCAAGACCTGAAAAATATCCTTTGTCCTCACCGGGTACCTTCGAGCGCTTTACCACACGACCATCCGTCACTCAATAAAAAATCACCCACCTAAATGGGATACTTTTTAGGTTTTGTGGAGCCCTGCATTCATCCCCACCACAGCCGGGAGTGTAATGGTACCACGGAAGATACAGTATTTAAATTTTTCCTTTTTATCTTTACAGATACATTGAGAAGATAATTTGTGAAATTTATCTGGGAATAAAAATGCACCAAGTAAGTAATGTTGTTAAAAAATATAATCTGGTTATAGCACCTATGTAAAAGATTTTGTAAACAAATACATCTTTCTCTGCAAAATCTTTAACTTGCCCACAAATCGTGAAGCATTAGAAGTAGAACTGCTGTTCGATTAAAATTTTTTATCGAAATTAAAGCAAAAAAAAATTATCGCAAATTTACGCATATTTGATCGAAAAAATACTTTATCTATTATTTGAAACTTTTTTTTATTTTTTCAACATAACATCTTAAAATAGTCAATCTGAATGATAGAAAATTGAAGCAATCTTTTTTTTATTAAGCCAGTTGCTTAAAACGACCAATTTATTCACATTCGCCGGTTCTAGTGATGCTCTCTTCTTGTTAAACAACACAGCCAGAAACAGAAAAGTGATGTTCACAAGGGACAGTTGTGGCAGGGGACGCAGAATATTTTCTCGCTAAATTAGCAAAAAAAAAACTGGGTATTTGTCCTCATGTAACTTTCACCACTTTGATGTATCCAAGTTATTATCAATTTGTTGTCAACAAATGTCAGGGTGGAGAGAGGCACAGTTGGCTCCTCTTCAGAATCTGATGATAGTTCCTGCATTCGTGCTTTCTTATGGCGTTGTTCAGATGTTTGTTTAACTTAATTATCAAGTCCAGATTCTTTTACATCAGCGGAGTCTAGACACTGATTGACACGTGTCATGTTGCCTATATGAAACTTTAAGTGCAGCTGTTGCAGACGTGACCAGCAAGATGCTGTATTTTCAAATGCGATGAAAATTATGCGGAAAAAAATGATGAAACTAAATTCCTAGCATCTGTGACCTAATTATCATTGGGTTCCTTAAACACTCGTTCTTTTACCGCCACCAACACACTACAGTATATAATGTAAACTAGTGAATGAAACTTTTCTTGTTTTACATCAACCAGGAAGGGAGCAGGGGTTTACTTGTCGAAGGGCTATATAACGAAAACATCTTAATTTTATATTACAAGTGGTGCTTTGTCCACATACCTGTTGGTAAGTGTGTGTGTGCGAATTGGTGGTGGTGGTGGGGTGGGGGTGGGGGTAGATCTATGTAGTAGGCTATGCAAACGGACATTAACTTCAAATTGTAGAGTGAAATTTGGTTATTTTTATTTTGGCGCTACTCTGAACTATAAGCATTTTGGTTAAATTAACCTACTTATACGTTGCATTAAAAAATTTAACAACACATTTTTTTCGACGCGTTATTCGCGCGTTAATGCAGTTTGATCACCATCCCTAATTAAAAGCAATTACATTAGCCAATAGAACTTGAGCTTTATCGTCATGAATGAATTATTACTTTTTTTCAAACAATCGATAAAGTATTTAATACTACTTACACAAATGGTACCAGATGTACATTTAGTAAATAAAGTAATAAATAACAAGATTATGTAAATACATTTTTTTTTCAAAGACATCAATGAAAATAACATATGAGAAAGCAAATGAGCAACTAACAGTGGACAATGGTCAATTAAAGAAGACTAGTCGATCTACGGTAAATTTCTTTCTGTTTATTGACATTGTTTCTAGTAGACAATAAAACTTATTACAAAAATTCCTAAGACAATCACAAACACATTTCTTTTTTGTTAATAGCCTTTATTTGTCCATTGCAGGAACATACACAACTTCTAACTTCATGCGATGAACAGTCGTTTCATAAATTGATGATAAACACAGAACAATTTCATATCAAAAACTTACCTACAGACTACGGCAGTGACAAGATGTTTAAACTTATAAAAAATGTTGCAAAGTTGACTGTTAAAATAAACGTTAAACAAGTTACTTCAGCTAGAGAATCCAACATATGGTCTGAAACATCAGTCGCTTATTCCCTTCCTTCTAAAAATACGCAATCTTCGATAGCCAGGTCCGGTAGCGGAAGGATATCGAGCGTCAAGTTATACACATTTGGAGATGAGCTAGAAAATTCATGGCTGAAATATAGGCGCTGTCCATGTTCAGGGTGCAGCTCGTCTAGCACACCAAGCCCCACCTTTGGAGGAATTGAAATTTCCACCTCGGCTTCGTTAGTTTTTGACGGGGCTGAAGCAATGAGCCCCACCTGTATTATCTCGTTAGACGGCAAGGAATACAAACTGAATGATGTCTTGATTGCTCGCACAAGCGATAAAACTAATTTCTGCAGTATTGTCGCCTACACCTGTGACATTAACTTAGTAGAGACATTAATGGTGCTGCTGAAAAAAGTATATTTGACTTATACCAAAATTTACTCCGAACCGCGTGTTTTGAGATCTCTTTTCGGGCAAGTGTTTGTCGTTTTCTATCCGCACGGCGAGAAACAAAAGGTCAGTTTGGGTCAGTTAGTAGGAATAGAAAATGTCCCTGATGTGGGGACTAGGGTGGTCTACAGTGCACACACCTGTCCAGGGAGCTGTGGTGCTCCAGTTACTGTTATAGGTTCCAGAATAAGTTGGGCGTCTGATGAGTCTCAGTTCATTCATTGCGGCCACATAAATCAAGTCAGCTGTACTGGATTCGTGGAAATACGCTAGCAACAAGGATTTCTCAATTCACGCCATTTTTCTTAACTTAGTGAGGAAATAATAATTACTTAATTTAATTGTATTTTAATAAGTTGTATACAATTTCTGTAATTGACGAAAAAAGATTTTGTATTTTATATTAAACTTTTACACAAAAATATCACGTTTTATTGAAGACTGCAGTAATTTTGAATATATTTGTGGCCGGGTGGTGTAGATACTCGACTGTCGACATGAGAGTCCTGGATCCGATCCTCGGTGAGGACAATGGGAATTTTTCCACGTGAAATTTGTTTCAAAGTCGTCCCACAAGTCCACCCAGCTTTAAATGGGTACCTGACTTTAAGTTGGGGAAGTAAAGGTAACTGGGCGTTGAGCTAACCACACAATCCCTTCATAAGCCGAGATTATAGAAACAGATGAATTCTACACTTCCCCGATGGCCCATTACGGCTAAAGGAACTTTACTTTGATTATATTGATAGATATTTAAGGGCGTACTAATCTAAAAGCTAAATAAGAATCAACAAAATAGACTCAATCAATTATTACTTACTAAGCAGATATGCTCATTGGATATACATAATTTTCAATTCGTCTTGTCCCAAATTACACATTGACAGCTGAGACTGCTAATGAATACTACTTTGAAATTAAATAGTTCTTGCAATGTTAAGAGCAATGTCCCGGGAAGTTTTAATGAGCTGAAATTCGCACGCTAGCCCGGGAGAGAGAGACCTTACTAGCTGCTATCAACATTGACATTATCATAAACTTTCAATTTTCAACTTTCACTTTCAATTTATTTTTCACGTTTTGATCATACTAAGTAAAAAGGACAGCAATATTATCCATCCCAACTAAACAACAATCAATCTCGTGGTCCTAACTGACCAGTCCCGTAGCGTGAAAATTCTACAGCAGGGGCCAGGCATTCTACAGCAGGGGCCAGGCATTCTGCAGCAGGGGCCAGGCAATAGCAGGGGTGGCCAGAAAAAAAAATGTACTAAGCAGAGCAAACAAGTAGAGGGGGCCAGACAAAACGCAGGAGGGGGTCCCGGCACCCTTGTCCCCCCCACCCTACGGGCCTGCAACTGACCTATGTTCGCCTTTTGATTCATGATACATAGTGGGTCTTAAGTTTTGGCTTTGTGGGGGCTCCTCTAAAGTCGGAGCACTGGGCCGGGGACACATTTGCCCCTGCATGGATCACTTTGTTTGCCAAATAAGTATAATACACATCGATCTCATACCTTCTCTATCTTGTGGCGTCTCTAACTCTACTTCCAGAACATCACGCTGTGGGGGTGGGGAGGGGGAGGGGGTGGAAGGGTGATTAGCTCAACCAGATCGTTTTATTTATTCTATATTTTTTTTTCATCAATTTTCTTACGTTAATATCAAAATAGATTTAATAAAAAATGTCTTGTGATTGATGTTTCATACCTCCTGGGTAATTAATTTCATTAAGAATATATAGCCTACAATTAGTTTTGACTTTTGTTGCTCGTGCTACACTTCCGGTCAATCTCATGCTGAAGTAGAGAGTAGTCCTGTTTTATGTTGGGCTATGTTTGAAAAGCTTTGTTTATATTTAGTCCATTATTTCAGGTCAACTGTCTGGCTCCAATGGACGTTAGTCGTGTTTTATATTGGGCTATGTTGTACTAAGTTTGTTTACATTTGGTACCATACACTTTGGGTCAACCGTCATGCATCAGTGGACGCTAGTCCTGTTTTGTATTGGGCTATGTTTACTAAGCTATGTTTACATTTTGTACACCACCTCTGGGTCAATCTTCATGGTCTAGTGGACGCTACTACAGTTTTGTATAAGGCTATGTTTACTAAGCTATGTTTACATTTTGTACACCACCTCTGGGTCAATCTTCATGGTCTAGTGGACGCTACTACAGTTTTGTATTGGGCTATGTTTACTAAGCTATGTTTAAATTTTTAACCAACACAATACAATCGCTATGATCTAGTCGACAATACTACTTTTTTTATATTGGGCTCTGGTTGGTACTAATGTTTACCTTGACAATTAAGAGTGTAAGTGTAAGTAATTTTCGCTTTCAAATGTACAATCATACCAATTGTTTAAAGCTTTAAAACGTGTTACTACCCGGCATACAACATCAACAACAACAAAATACAACAACAACCAAACAAACACTTATACAAACAAACCAATAAACAAACCAACAAATCTCTGTGTCAACATTATGCCATGTCAGGTTTATTATCTCTGACCAACTCAACACCGTTTTGACCTCCACTCTGTTCTGGGGCATTCCCCTCATCGAACCCCTTCTCGTGTGAGATGATCTCTTCAGGTTTTTTCCCATCTTCCAAATTGTTATTGGCAGCATCCTCTGAAGATGTACAAAAACAAATTTACAATTTGGACACCAATGAAAAGAATAATTTTAAATTTGTAAGTCGAATATAAAAAGGATCATCTATTATATTCCAGTGGTTCTCATAGTAAGGGTTAAGACCCATAGGTGAGTCGTGTGCTAATTTAAAGTGCTTCGTCAGAAATTTGAATAATTACTTTTTTTTGAGTATACAATTGGCCTCTTATATTTCTTATTTTAGTTTTCAATAAGCTGTTGATTCTCTATATAATGTAATGCCATATATCGATATGATTTAGAGCCAAAATGCTATTGATTGACGTGATATAAATAAACAAGCGATATATCATCACGCTATATATTATTATATGTTTTTGGGTCGATATCTTTCAGATCGATATTTGTAATGTATCGATACTCTAATGAACGATACAACTCTACAGATTGATGTATCGATACTCCAATGAACGATACATCTCTACAGATTGATAGTCTATATATATATATATATATATATATATATATATATATATATATATATATCTAGACGTCACCTTTGATCCGTTTGGTCAGCACCACGATGATGATGGTCTGGGTGATACAGATGACTGACAGAATGACAGCTGTGGACCAAAAAAAAAACCAACTGGCATAGTTATTGACTTCATTTGGCTTTTCCCCCTAACCTCTCCCCAGCATTGTAGGTTTTTTTTTTATCTTTTCCCCATAAACCCACACATGTCCGGCCTTTGGCCGATTTGACCGATTGCTCCAATTCGGGCCCCCTACCTGACAGGGCCCCCGCCATTTACATTTAGCTAATTAACAGTAATAGTTGTTGTTCTGAAAAAAAAAAGAATTAGAAAAGGGGCCTCGCAAGCATCCGTTAAATTGGGCCCTGAAAAATTCGTAAAACCGGCCACGTACTTACACTTAAAGCGCATCTACTTAAAATATGCCCCGGAAGTAGTGGGTTGTGGGGAAACCGAAACTAAGATAAACAATAACAATCAAATACGAAACTAAAAACTTGATCTGTTGTAGAAAAGACAAAATTTTTCTTTGAGACTGCTAAGTGTATACATTTATTTTTCGCGGAACACTTGAAGTGGATTCATAATACCTGTGTTTCGTGACCCCCTCACCCCTTCTTGTGCCTGCCCTAACTCAAAATTATGTCAAGGGCCGCTCCAGCCCAAAGATATGCCGGGGGGGGCAGCCCCAATGTAAACTAATGCCAGGGGCAGATCCAGCCTCAGCACTAAAGTTATGTAGTAGGCCGCTACAGTCTGAACCAAATATCAAAAGCCCCTGCACATGAAGCCCCGTGAATTCGTATATAATAAATCTAGGTACCCATAATAAATGGCTTAGTGATAGGTGGGCATCGGATGGCACAAGTAAAATCCTAAACTTTTAAAAGTCTTCCTTAAAGGTCAAAGTTAAACATTTTTTGTGTCCTTTTTCAATAGGGGGGGGGGGTCCACTAATGTCTTCTGCGCCCCAGGCCTCAATCAATCTAAGTCCGGCTCTGGATTCACTCTAATCAGTTTGATTTACAACGTGAAACATTTCTTACCTACAATCATCAGTACATTTCTTACCTACAATCATCAGTACATTTCTTACCTACAATCATCAGTACATTTCTTACCTATAATCATCAGTACATTTCTTACCTACAATCATCAGTACATTTCTTACCTACAATCATCAGTACATTTCTTACCTACAATCATCAGTACTGCGTTGCTGCTCTCTGGGTCGGCATAGAACAAATAAAAAATGATTAGAAAGTTTATTTGAAATATTGATTTCAAAAAGGGAAAAAAATCAAATTGACAGAATTCATTTAATGTCGCTGTCAGTCATGAGTTAATGAAACTGATTTATTGACATTGTCAGAACACTGCCAGTCATTAGCGTCAGGCTGAGCCAGTGACGGAAACTGACTCCATGACTCCGCCAGTCCTGAGACTCAATGTGGATAAATTTGTGTCGAGTGATTAAAAAAAAAGATCAATATGACATTGATCCATGATAAGCAGACTCTGACTATCCGGCCTGATGAGGCGAGAAGGTATTCATGATGCTATCCGGTCTGATGAGGCTGGAAGGTATGAATGATACTATCCGGCCTGATGAGGCAAGAAGGTATAAATGATACTATCCGGCCTGATGAGGCGAGAAGGTATTCATGATACTATCCGGCCTGATGAGGCGGGAAGGTATGCATGATACTATCCGGCCTGATGAGGCGAGTAGGTATGAATGATACTATCCGGCCTGATGAGGCGAATAGGTATGAATGATACTATCCGGCCTGAGAGAGCGTGCATGATACTACTTAAACTGTGCATGGTCTATAAATAACTATTACTCATGTCATCTTTGAATAAAATAAAAATTGTTAGGAACTTGGTCTATTACTTCAGCTTGGTTTATTATTTTGATTTGGTCTATAATTTTGACTTGGTCTAATGATTTAACTTGGTATATTACTTTAAATTACTCTTTTATTTTAACATTGTTTACTATTTAACTTGGTCTTTTATTTTAAAATGATCTATTACTTTAATTTGGTCTTTTACTTTAAAATGATCTATTACTTTAACTTGGTCTTTTACTTTAAAATGATCTATTATTTTAACTTGGTCATTTTCTTTAACTTGGTCTATTACTTTAACTTGGTCTTTTACTTAAACTTAATCTTTTAATTACAAAAGGTCGAGCTAATACGTCAAACACTTATCAATAATTCTACGAAAAAAATCTGGACAAATTTGACCATATTGGTATTAAGCGAGGAGACTTATTTGATTGTCTTACCTTCGTTGTCTGAACCTGTTGACCTTCCAGAGCACCTGGAAATGACCTGTCCGTACTCGTGAGCTGAAAATAGTTGAAAATGATGAAGATCTAAATGATTTTAAAAATAAAAAATATAATGAAAATATCGTAGGGTAACATTGGTCATTAGATAGGTGCTGGTCGTATTAAAAAAAAATAATTTTTAACAAGTTGAACACTTGTCTCATTTACCGCACGAATGCTACTGTAAGCAAAGTTACTGTAAGTTTAGTTACTGTAAGTTAAGTTACTGTAAGTTTAGTTACTGTAAGTTTAGTTACTGTAAGTTTAGTTACTGTAAGTTTAGTTACTGTATGTTAAGTTACTGTAAGTTTAGTTACTGTAAGTCAAGTTACTGTAAGTTTAGTTACTGAAGTTTAGTTACTGTAAGTAAAGTTACTATAAGTTTAGTTACTGTAAGTTTAGTTTACTGTAAGTTTAGTTACTGTAAGTCAAGTTAGTGTAAGTTTAGTTACTGAAGTTTAGTTACTATAAGTTTAGTT
Organism: Bulinus truncatus; assembly: GCA_021962125.1. NCBI lineage: Eukaryota > Metazoa > Mollusca > Gastropoda > Planorbidae > Bulinus > Bulinus truncatus. The sequence goes on from JAGDYQ010000089.1 coordinate 1,312,952, forward strand.
ACTGTAAGTAAAATTAGTGTAAGTAAAGTTACTTTAAGTAGATGTCAACGTTGTCAATATAAGTCGCCAAGAAAAAAAAATATAATTCACAGGTCGACAAACATTTCACCCCCCCTCCCACCCCCCCTCCCCCAATGTTATGTTCTGTCGATGGCCTCCAAACTGTACATTGTTCTATCTATTGACCCTTACCCGTTAAATGTTCTATCTATCGCTCATTAAATGTAAAGTGTTGTTTGTATTGCCTTTTAATGTTAAAGTGTTCTATCTAAAGCATCACAGACGTTGAAATTTCTCTCTTGCCCCCCCCCCCAACCCCCTTAAAAGTTAAACGTTAAAAGTTCTATCTGTCGACCCACAGCGTTTATGGTCCTTAAATTGTTGAATGTTCTATTTAATTCCCCTGGAACTGTTTGGTGCTCTATCGCCCCTGTTTTATGTTTTACCTGCTGCTCCTAAACTGTTTAATACCCCCCCCCCCAAACACAAGTGTTAAGCGTTCAATTCATACCCCCCCCCCCAAAACACAAGTGTTAAGCGTTCAATTCATACCCCCCCCAAACACAAGTGTTAAGCGTTCAATTCATACCCCCCCCCAAACACAAGTGTTAAGCGTTCAATTCATACCCCCCCCTAAACACAAGTGTTAAGCGTTCAATTCATACCCCCACCCCCCTAAACACAAGTGTTAAGCGTTCAATTCATACCCCCCCAAACACAAGTGTTAAGCGTTCAATTCATACCCCCACCCCCCTAAACACAAGTGTTAAGCGTGCAATTCATACCCCCCCAAACACAAGTGTTAAGCGTTCAGTTCATACCCCCCAAACACAAGTGTTAAGCATTCAATCCATCCCCCCCCAAACACAAGTGTTAAGCGTTCAATTCATACCCCCCAAACACAAGTGTTAAGCGTTCAGTTCATACCCCCCAAACACAAGTGTTAAGCGTTCAGTTCATACCCCCAAACACAAGTGTTAAGCGTTCAGTTCATACCCCCAAACACAAGTGTTAAGCGTTCAGTTCATACCCCCCAAACACAAGTGTTAAGCGTTCAGTTCATACCCCCAAACACAAGTGTTAAGCGTTCAGTTCATACCCCCCAAACACAAGTGTTAAGCGTTCAGTTCATACCCCCCAAACACAAGTGTTAAGCGAGTTCATACCCCCCAAACACAAGTGTTAAGCATTCAATCCATTCCCCCCCCCAAACACAAGTGTTAAGCGTTCAATTCATTCCCCCCAAACACAAGTGTTAAGCGTTCAATTCATTCCCCCCAAACACAAGTGTTAAGCGTTCAATCCCCCCCCCCTAAACACAAGTGTTTAATGTTCTATCCATGGCCCCCTCCCTCCAACAACTCACCTACAACATGCACAGGGCCTGTCTTGGCGCACAGATCTCGGCCCGTGTCCCCGCAGGTCGTGGGCGCGACTGGCTGAAAGTCTGAGTTGGTGACGAAACAGGCCAAGACCAGGTCGTTTTCACTTCTCCGGGCTGTGAACCTGGCCACACTCTGTGTGCGCACTGTACACTGGTCGTCACCTGGCTCTGTGACTGGAAGGTTGGGAAAAAAAAAAGGAAAAAAAATAGCGGGATAACTAGTGCCAGGTTTAAATCTACTGGCCCGAGGGCTCTCGATGGGGTTCTGTCTAGAATAAGGGGGTCAGGTAAACTTTCTACTCTGTGGCGTTACTCTAGTCAGCCGGGGCGTTCAGAGGGCAATGCTCTAAAATGCCTAAAAGATTCGACTAGAAAGACTAGAAAATAAAATGCCCCATTGATGAAGCATCCTTTTGGTAACATGGGGCGGTGACACATTGCCACCCCCTCCCCCCACCATTTCTTCGCCACTGACTGAGCTGGTCAAATATTCACAACTATTGCCATCCATATAAAAATATACATAGCTGTAAGGAAAATCGCTCACACATTAAATTGTCTAAAGCATTAACAACAAAGTGTATAGACTCTTTATTTAAAGATATATTTTAATTTGGTCCATTCATGGGTTTTCATTCATTAGTTTTTAAATGCCATCTTCTACGCTGCTGCCAATACTCCTATTTACTCACCATGGCTAGCAGAGGTTGTACTACTCACCATGAATATGACAAATTGTACCATTCACCATGACTATCAAGAGTTTGCACTACTGACCATGAATGGCAGAGGTTGTACTACTCACCAACAACATCACAAAATGTACTATTGGCCATGACTGTCAACTAGCAGAGGTTGTACTACTCACCATTATTCGCCGACACCTTGAAACTCTGTGCAGTCCTACAGGATATCCATTGAAGTAAGCCTTCCATACGATGGCCAGTGGTCTTGGGTATCCTAAGTTCGCCGTGCAGGTGGCCATTACTTCTTCATTCTCTTGTACCTCGACTCGGACATTGGTCATTTTTGGGGGCGTGGGTGGGACTGTATAGGTCAACAACAACAAATATTGGTCAACTGTCAATCATCAGAATATCTGGACTGCAATTCATTCGGACAAGGTAATTTTTTTAAAAAGAATTTTTAATTTGTTCTGACAACGCGCTAGGCCGGATAAGTTAATATTCGTGGAGGTATATGTGGAGAATAATGTCGAACTATGAACTTTGACCCGATCGATCAACTATAACCTACACTAGTCATCTTAGCTATTTAGAAAATGGTCAACATTGAACATGACCACCTTGAAGAAACAGATTGTGTGTGTCGCCCGATTCTTTGTCGCTGGAACACGATTCTAAAATGTAATTCCGTAACACGTAGACATTAACCTGTAATTAAATTCATTTGGTGTTTGCTTGTCACAAGAATGTTGTTTCAAAATATCAGCGACTACTCAAAGGGACCCGGACTAGAACATAAACAGACATTACCATTTGGTGATATTATGCGATCAGGAAATCCCAAAATGGTGAGTTTACGGGGGGGGGACAATACTAGGTTGTATAAATCCCGGCACTACAATGACCTAACTTACACAAATATTCACATACAAAATGATTCGCTTACGCAATGACCTCACTTACACAAGGAACTCGCTCACAAAACTGGCCTAAAATAAACATATTGACCTCACTTACACAAGGAACTCGCTCACAAAACTGGCCTACAATAAACACAATGACCTCACTTACACAAGGAACTCGCTCACAAAACTGGCCTGCAATACACACAATGACCTCACTCTCACACTATGACCTCACTCACACTATAACCCCCGCTTGCACCATTGACCTCACACTGTGACCTCTACTCACCTCGTATACGCAGTACCGACTCCGACTCGACCATCTCGTAGACTTTATAAAGTTTGCACTTGTAGGTCCCCTCATCGGAGCACTCCAGTTTCTCTATGGTCATGGAGATGGTCCCGTTACCGAATGACACGTAGTCGTGGCGGACCGAGGCTCCGGTGCGTTTCTTGCACATGTACGGGTACTCGTAGAAGTCGCAGATGAAGTACAGGTCCTTGCCGGTGTTGGTGAAGAAGTACAGGGCGTTGGGCTTCTCCGCCGGGTTCCATCTGCACTCCAGGAGCGTCTGGCCCCCGATCATGGGGTCGTAGTAGTGCACGAAGGCCGCTTTCAGCTCAAGGCAGGTCACTCCCAGACAGACAGCTGAGGGGAAGGTGGGGGTGAATATGTTATTCATTTTTGAAGTGGTTCTCAAACTTGTATGATTCGAGACCCACTTAGTACCTTTTATGGTTTTAGTGACCCACTTAGTACCTTTTATGGTTTTAGTGACCCACTTAGTACCTTTTATGGTTTTAGTTACCCACTTAGTACCTTTTATGGTTTTAGTGACCCAAATGTAAAATAAAGAAAATACATCTAGTCTTAAATTATTATTAAACATTTCGGCCAACCAATGTCAATAAGATCGCAACCCCACCAGGGGCATGTAACCCACACTTTAAGAACCACTGCATTGTGGCACTGAATGGATGAAATATTATGCTAGGGAGGCCTTGGTGATTGTGTAACTGTTGATGTGGTCGAATAACTACTGATTGATTAGTTATCATTGATTACGTGACTGTCACTGCAAATCGATCATTCATATGATCAATAATTCATTTACTTATATGATTGAAAATATGATAGATGGTGTGATTGATTTAACAAAATTATAATTGAATGATTGATCGTGTTGGTTGTATCAAAGACAGCAGTTTCATTTTTGTTAAATATTAGTAGGCAAGTCAACTCACCAATGAGATAGAGTATTGCACTAAGGAAACAGTAGTGTACCATGGTTCAAATTATTTAATATTTCACATGACGCTTTCGTACTGGAGGAGTCAATGGAACAAATCTTTCAAAGTGAGTCAACCCACTTAACGTCTCGCCGTTGAGCAGGTGAGAAGAGTCACTTGGAAGACAGGCTAACGACCTGTGGCTTCTGGTGTTAATTTCATTGATGTTTACAGATAAAGCGGCTTGTTTCGCTGATTATTAGTTTCTCTCCTCTAAGTGAAACAAAGAAATTCCGCTTTTTTTAGCAATTTTAAATCTGACATGTTATTGTGAACTCGAAAGCTAAAAGACAAATTGGATTCAGACATTGCCATCATCACGGAACATTATTTTCAAGGCATACACGTAACGCTAAAGCTATTTCTGGGCACATAAATACGCAAAGCCCATTCATGTGGCTATATCGTTTGGCGTGAGTCTAATAGATCCCGCTTTACTCCTAGACAGGGGCGCCGAGAGCCAACAAGGGCCCTAGGGCAGGACATCATTGCGGGCCCCTTAATAAACAATGAGTCGTGAAATAATTTACATGGACAGGTCGGTCCTTACAGATGCGGGCCCCCTGGCAATGACCTTCCCTGCCCCCCCTCTCGGCGTGCCTGCTCCTAGATGTCAAAAACTGAAGGGCCCAAGCCATCAATATTGGGCCCCAGAAGACGTGCCTCCCCCATCTCTGATATTTGAGGCATACCTGACAAACATTGTGCATAAAATTTTTTTTCTCGACGGGATCACTTTCACAGAATGAACATGGACCATTTAATAGCAAGGCCATTTAAGAGCATGGGCCATTTAAGAGGATTGACCATTTAAGAGGATGTGCCATTTAAGAGGATGTGCCATTAAAGAGAATGAGTAATTTAAGGGCATGGGTGATTTAAAAGCATGTGTATTTTAAGAGCATGGGACATTTAAGAGGATGGGCCAATTAATAGCATGGACCATTAAAAAGCATGGGCCATTTGAAATGTCTGTCTAACTATATCTGTATGCATTTTTCTTACTTTCTATATAATCAGTTTTCTGTAAATGTCTCTATCTTTCTACTCATCTATCATCTATCTATCTATCTATCTATCTGTATGTATGTCATTTCATAAATACAATTGAATCACTTGAAACATTATCAGCATTAAAGTTTAAATTCGATATCTACTACTACGAGACTATGATCTGAAAGTAACACAACGTCATACAAACACAAAGTGTCTTTTGTTAGCAGAAGTACAAAAAAAAAAATACGACATTTTGAATGACGTCAACATGTCTATGAATATAAATAGCTGTACATTTGTATTTTTTTAAAAACAAAGTTTAAAAATTGATATCCAACAATTGCTTCTAAGCTGTATACACAGATAATCTGGTTTAAATAAATACAGATAGTTTCCTTTGGTTTCTATTAGATTACCTAAATGTTCCATGCATCAGAAATATATGTAGATGTTGAAAACATATTTCAGTGATACAACCTCTGCTGGTCATTACAGTACATTCTTTCAGCCCGTACATATGAACAAACAGCAAATCCCAGATCGGGAAACCCCAAAAATTTAATTTTAGGTGCGAATGTAGTCATCTTGCACCCGATATCTTAAAATGGCAATTTATCGAAATGACGATGAATTTTTTTTTAATCTATACAAAGCTGCCCACCAGTTATTCCTGGGGTCCCCGAAAGTTCCCATTAAATGGTCTGACCTCTGAGGGCCGAAAAAGGGGGCTTATTAAGTATTTTTTTTACTATATAAGCTATATTAACAAAGGAGCGCCCTATATCTCAGCAACCATAAGTCCTAGACCCATGATGTATATATCATTTTGTAGGTCTTGGCCTGCCATGTTTACATCAAAAGTTCATTTCGCGAGTGGACCTCTCAGGCCGGGCTTCAGGGTTCATAAAGGGCTTATATATATATATATATATATATATATATATATAGGTTATAAGCTAAACAAAGGGGCGTAATCATTATTTATTATTGTAACTGTTATTAAACATGATTTACTTCCCTCTCTAATTATACATGAAAATGCTCTTAAACGTCCTGTTTTTACAGGCTTATTTTTTACTTGTTTCTACAACCTATGAGAATCTTGTGGGACGGATGGCCGAGTGGTGTAGATACTCAACTGTTGACCTTAGAGTCATGGGTTCTATCTTCGGTGAGGCCCATGGAATTTTTCCAGGTGAAATTGGGTACAAAGTCGTCCCACAAGTCCACCCAGCTTTAAATGGGTATTTGACTTTGAGTTGGGGAAGTAAAGGTGGCAGGGCGTTGTGCTAACCACACAATCCATTCATAAGTCGTTTAGATATTGCGCCTAACCCTCATCCTAACCCTATTCCTAACCCTAACCCTAACCGTAGCCCCGAAAACAAAAACAATATGCAATAATATGCAGTCCGTCTGCCGCACAATGCGCACATCTATAGCCGGACCCCGGAAAAAAATAATACGGAGTACGTCTGACCGGATCCTTAGCCACTTTGCTTAGAAACATTAGTAATCGTACCGGGAATTCCTCTTTAGTTTCCTCAGAAACTGACACAGTACTAAGAACAATTACTGACGTTATCTTCACATACCACAGCACGCCACCTGGTTTTACTTGTTAAACTCTGAAGGAAAACAATCCACTTGAGTTAACATACTGAAGCTAGTAAGATAATATACGAATAAGCAGATGTTAACATTAGTCATGTCCTATCCAATTGTGAGAGTTAATAGGTACCGTCAGGCCCATAGCGTGAAGGGGACCAGGGGGCCGCCCCCTGCGTTTAGTCTGCCCCCCTCAGCTTGTTTTCTCTACGGAGTAACATTTATTTCTTGCACCCCCACCCCTGCTGTGACCTGGCCCTGCTGTAGAATGCCTGGCCCCTGCTGTAGAATGCCTGGCCCCTGCTGTAGAATTTTCACGCTACGGGGCTGGGTACCGAGTTAATTTACGAGCATGTTTTAGATATTGAACAGTGAGTAGGTAATTATAAAAACAGTGAGTTGGTAATTATAAAAACAGTGAGTAGGTAATTATAAAAACAGTGAGTAGGTAATTATAAAAACAGTGAGTAGGTAATTATAAAAACAGTGAGTAGGTAATTATAAAAACAGAGTAGGTTCTTATAAAAACAGTGAGTAGGTACTTATAAAAACAGAGAGTAGGTTCTTATAAAAACAGTGAGTAGGTACTTATAAAAACAGAGAGTAGGTACTTATAAAAACAGTGAGTAGGTACTTATAAAAACAGAGAGTAGGTTCTTATAAAAACAGTGAGTAGGTACTTATAAAAACAGTGAGTAGGTACTTATAAAAACAGAGAGTAGGTTCTTATAAAAACAGTGAGTAGGTACTTATAAAAACAGTGAGTAGGTACTTATAAAAACAGTGAGTAGGTACTTATAAAAACAGTGAGTAGGTACTTATAAAAAAAATGTGTACTGCAAGTGCCTGCCTGGACTGTGATATGGTATGCTGTTTCTAGTTCTTCCAGTACTTCTAGTACTTCTAGTACTATTAGTTTTCTCGAAAAAAAAATTGCAAGACATAATGAAGTCATTGTATCATTATTGTTATTTTGTTAGAGACACAAAGATATTCGGCATTGGATCATACACATATTTATATACATATATATTGACTTTGACTATTAAAAAAGCTAGAATGCCAGTAGTGATTAATAGTTTCATTTATTTATGACGCTCACGGTGACATTTAGTCAATACAACACACACACACACACACACACACAAATATCTATCTATCTATCTATCTATCTATCTATCTATCTATCTATCTATCTATCTATCTATCTATCTATCTATCTATCTATCTATCTATCTATCTATCTATCTATCTATCTATCTATCTATCTATCTATCTATCTATCTATCTATCTGTCTGTCTGTCTGTCTGTCTGTCTGTCTGTCTATCTATCTCTCTCTCTCTCTCTCTATATATATATATATATATATATATATATATCATGTTCTCTAAAATTTGTTTTTATACATGTCATGTCCTTTTTCATGTTATCCTAATGTCCTCTTACATGTTTTTATACATGTCCTCTTACATGTTATCATACAATCCCTCTTTCATGTTTTTATACATGTCCTCTTTCGTGTTATCTTAATGCCCTCTTACATGTTGTTTTATACATGTCCTCTTACATAGCTTCTAGCAAGTCTTCTTTCATATTCTCTTATATATCCTCTTAATTATCCTGTTACATATCCTATTGCATGCTCTCTTACATGTCCTTCTAAATGGCCAGTTAAATGTCCTCTAACATGTTAACTTAAATGTCCTCCAACTTGTCCTGCTAAATGTCCTCTTGCATGTTCTTCTACATGTCCTCTTCCATGTCCTCTTCCGATTCTTCTTGCATGCCTTCTTACATGCCTTTCATTTCGATATCTATCAAATTTATCTATAAACCATTAAACGTGAATCAGTACTGGTAGTTTCAATTGAGCCAGGTGTCAGTCAGAAGTTAATGATATTAAGAATTTTGATGTTGAATTTTCAAGAGCTACTCACGTTATCTGATTGCCCTCATCGTGTGAGAATTCGTAGAACGAGGCGAAAGCAAAGCAGTATAACAAGAAGATAGTCACATTTATCATGATAACTATAACAGGAAATGACGTGTTGCAAAAACCAGTGTCTCACTGAGAGGTATATTTCACAAAATCCTAATTTGGCAAAGCGGATTTAATTTCATGCATAAATTTCAGCGTCAGAAATATATTTTTGTAATATTTAAACTTTTATTTCGAAATCGCTGACACAAGTTAAAGGAAACATTTTCCAGTTAATTTATAATGATTTTACATCAGAATATTTGTAGTTGGTACCAAGATGAGCTCTGAAATTAAAATTGAATGTTTGCAACCTATTGCATGAAAAGTTAGTCATTATTGCTGAACTAGCGTAAACAATGGTAATGAAATTCATGTATGAATTTAATTGTTTTTTTTCACGTAAAAAATTCAAAAACAGTGATTACCATAATCTATATTTTCTACTAGTAAACAAAGGCCCGGAACACGGACCGGATAGTAGGCACGCAGTTGGAGTTGAAAATATATATCCTACTAATGAAGTGTTATTCTTGGCGTGCGTCCAAAGCATTTCAGCATTTCGTAATTGATCCCCTGCCAATGTATTGTGCGCAAATTTTATCTTACTGTCTTCTTTAATAGGAACTATTGGCACGGTATTAACAGGGTTAAAAGCCTACTACATAAAACGGCAATTTTGTTCTGTCACGTCACATGCACAGCCGACCGCCGCATCATGGATTCACCCCGAAATGACGTCATAGAGGATATTCCAAGTGCAGAATTATTTATAGCTACGGCGTTCCCATTCTGCACGCACGCATGCACGCACGCCAAGAATAGCAATTTATTATTAGGATGGTGACTACACACAATAGCAGATTATTCAACATACACCACACTGACCATACACCACACTGACCATGTACCACACTGACCTTACACCACACTGACCATACACCACACTGACCATACACCACACTGACCATACACCACACTGGCCATACACTACACTAACCATACACGACACTGACCATACACGACACTGACCATACACCACACTGACCATACGCCACACTGACCATACGCCACACTGACCGTACGCCACACTGGCCATACACCACACTGACCATCCAACACACTGACCATACACCACACTAACCATACACCACACTGACCATACGCCACACTGGCCATACGCCACACTGACCATACGCCACACTGACCATACACCACACTGACCATACAACACACAGACTAGAACTGGGAAGGGCAAACTTTTTTGAGGAGTGGGTCACGTTAGGCTCGTAAATTAGACCATCGAGGATCAGACCAGACGCAATTAAATGTCAACCTAACCCAGACACGAGAGGCAGGGCAGATTTTAGACAACACCCGCGTGTAGGTTTGGTTCGTGGGCTGTTGTTTACCCATGACTGATTTAGCGGATTTTGGCAAATGTTTAAATAAGAAAGCAAAAAAAAAAAAATCTAAAAAAAGAAACAGAACAATCTGACAATGGACCATAAAAAAGTAAACGTAGTAAAAAGAGTGGTTTGGGTGTGTAATGTGTAATAAATATCAGAGGGGCTGAGATAAGAAACATGTGTTGAGTGACAAAGGGTAATAAACCGTCCATTGTAAAACAAAATTTCCGACGGTTTTATTTAGAGGACGGTTCTTTGCCCTGCACGTTTATTGCTGCCATAATTTCAGTGACTAACACATTTTTAGAAGCTCGGTGTAGAAAGTACATTAACTGTGGTACCAATGTATTCAATATTTTAGGAGAAAGTAATCCTAAGGTTTCAAATTAGACAACATTTTTTTGGTACTATTTTGAAGCAATTTTTCTTGTAATCTCCATTTACTAATGACGTTATTTCAATTTGGCAACATAAACCTTCAAAACACAAAAACCTCATCTACATTAAATGTCAAGTTTATTATATATGTGGGACGGATGGCCGAGTGGTGTAGATACTCGCCTGTCGACCTGAGAGTCCTGGGTTCGATTCTCGGTGAGGCCTATGGAATTTTTCCAGGTGGAATTTGGTGCAAAGTCGTCCCGCAAGTCCACCCAGCTTTAAATGGGTACCTGACTTTAAGTTGGGGAAGTAACGGCGGCTGGGCGTTGTGCTAACCACACAACCCTTTCATATGCCGAGGTTATAGAAACAGATGAATTCTACACTTCATATGCCGAGGTTATAGAAACAGATGAATTCTACACTTCATATGCCGAGGTTATAGAAACAGATGAATTCTACACTTCATATGCCGAGGTTATAGAAACAGATGAATTCTACACTTCATATGCCGAGGTTATAGAAACAGATGAATTCTACACTTCATCTGCCCCGAAGGCCAGTTAGGGCTAAGAAGGGAACTTTACTTTTTATTACATATGTTACCGTTAACGTATGAAATCCGTTATTCTATAGAATACCTAGTTATTCTATTATATAACTGATCGTGTCCGTTAAAGTGTAGAACTCTCTTGTATTTCATGGTTTAACTAGTTATTTCACAGAATAACTTTCTGCAGCCCGTTAAAGTGTTAAATAATCTATATCATATATCTAGCACGACAAATACATCTACCTTCCACCCCTAATGCATTTATGAACTATTTGAGGCCATAGGGAGAGAACGTTTAACGTGTTGGCGCCAGTTCATTCCGGTTAATTCGTCAGAAACTGTTTCCACGTATCAGGTTTTGAGATACATGTATTTTTTTTTAAGTTTTATAATTTAGTCATGTATTATTACGTTAATAGAGTTTGCTAACGTTAAAGTGCAATTACTTTTAAGACCTTAAATTGACTTGAACAATGAATTCTTTAAGTGATCACGAAAAAAAAAAAAGCCGCAATGAAAGAAAAGTTTGAATCTTTACTAAATAATCGTGATGTGAAAGAGAACAGTTCTTTGCTCACCCGTGACAAATTATTAAGTTTGATAGCTGATGTGAAGAAATCTAAAAACATCAGATAAGAAAGTGCCACGTGATTATTGGTTACTTCAACTTTACGATATACTTGAAGTTCAAGGAGTAGAAAAATGAATAGTCCTAGTAACAAATGCAACACCAGATGTAATGTTTTATTGCTCAAGTGATTCTTTGACATTTTGTACGAAACTCATTTATCTATTTGGCACGGTGGTAGAGACCGAATGATAAAAGAACTCAATCGTCGTTACAAAAATAATACGCAAAATGATATTAAGATTTTCCTGAATTTTTGTGAATCTTGTCAACAAAAACGCAACGCGGGCAGAAAAGGTGTTGTTGTTAAGCCCATGATTTGTTCACATATGAATTCAAGATGTCAGGTTGATCTCATAGGTTTTCAATCACAAACTGATGGAAACTATACATTTACTTTAGTTTATCAAGATCACCTTACAAAGTTTGTGGTTTTAAGACCTTCTTCAAACAATGAGAGAAGAAGAAGTTGCTGGACAGTTGCTTGATATATTCCTGTTGTTTGGAGCCCCATGTATATTGCAGTCGGTCAATGGAAGAGAATTTTGTAACTAACTTATTGATGACTTTAAAAGTAACTTGGCCAGAGCTTAAGATCGTGCATGGAGAACCAAGACATAGCCAAAGCCAAGGCAGTGTTGAGAGAGCCAATCAGGACATAGAAAATATGTTGACGACTTGGATGCAAGACATCCAGTCAACTGTATGGAGTAACGGGTTAAAATTTATCCAGTTTATGAAGAACAGAGCGTTCCATTCTGGTATAAAAAGGTCCCTCTACGAGGCTATGTTTGGTTGCGCAGCTAGAGTTGTACTGTCAACAACTGCCATTCCGAAGGAAGCACTTAATTCGCTGGTCGACGAAGATCAATTACAAAATACATTGACTGCAGTGAATGTTTCTTCTCAACCTGATAATGAAAAAGTAGTTGAACAAACAGTATTAAATAATCCCATTACGAAAGTATGTGTTGTCTGTTTAAAAGAATGCAGTGAAGATATAGTTTGATTTAAATGTTTAGAGCCTGTCCATATATATCATGTTCGGAAGATTATGTTTCAGAAGATGAAATTGAGCAGAAAATCTGCAAATTGTGTTTTAATGAACTTAATGTTCAAAGAGAAAGAGAAAAGTCTAAAAAATGTTTAGAAATTCAAGCGAAAAAGATGAAATTAATGTCGGATAAATCTCATTCTGAAGCCTCTGTACCGTCCGTATCCCAGTACCTGATGTTGACAGAAAAGGTGATGTCAAATCTATTTTAGCTATCATCATAAAACTAACCGAAGAAGGATTTTTCCCATTGGGCACAAGAAACGGCCGCATAAAACAATTATATTCCCGATCCCAGTTCAGTGTCTGCAAAAAAAAATAATTAAAAATCGAAGAAGTACCGGATGTACAAATATCGCTCCGGTCGGTTGCTACAACTCAAAGTTTAGGTACTGGTCAGGGGTTTAAAAAATGTTCGTGTACAACCCAGTATGACAACAAAAAATGTTTTTTGTTTTTTAAATAATGTTCTTTGTAATTTCAAGTTTCATTTTAGTAATCCTTGTTGTAACAAAGGATTTTACTAAAATAAATACTACGTATACGCCGTATAAATTAAATAAATTGCTTCTTTTTCATTTTAATTGTCTATCACCAGCTTATTTAAGAATAGGCCTACCTAGTTATTTCATTTTAGATAAATTGTTTATTTTACACTTTAACTGTCTCTCATTAATTAATTTTTAGAATACCTAGTTATTTCATAGAATAACTAGTTAAAGTGTCTAATTAGTAACATATTACACACTTTAACGGACACGATCAGTTATTTCATGGAATAACTAGGTATTCTATGAAACAACTGAATTATTTACTTTAACGATAACATATGTACTGCTAAATCTGTTTGATTTATACACTAATAAGATTTTCTTAATTGATTTAACGCCTACACAACAGGCATACATAGTGAGGAAACGGATCATCACAATGAGAACTAAGAATGTAAAATGTTTCGTTGAAATTAAAAAATAATAATGTAATCTTCGAAATTAATAAAGTTTAAAACTGAACCCTAGATAAAACCAATTTTTCTATCGGTTTTTACACTCGTTTTTTTATATTTATTTATTTATATGTTTTTATCCGGAAAATGCGGCACAACGGAAGCGTCACTAGAAGTTCGACAAGATTACCAAATAACATCTACCATGAACCACACTGACCATACACCACACTGACCATACACTACACTGATCATACACCACTTTGATCATACACCACACTGACCATGCACCACACTGGCCATGCATAACACTGACCATACACCACACTGGCCATGCATAACACTGACCATACACCACCCTGTCCATGCACCACACTGGCCATGCATAACACTGACCATACACCACACTGATCATACACCACACTGACCGTACACCACCCTGACCATGTACCAAACTGATCATACAACACACTGATTATACACCACACTTATCATACACTACACTGATCATACACCACACTGACCATACTCCACACTTGTCATACACCACACTGACCATGCACCACACTGACCATGCACCACACCGACAATACACCACACTGACCATACAACACACTGGTCATACACCACAATGGCCATGCACCACACTTATCATACACTACACTGATCATACACCACACTGACCATACTCCACACTTGTCATACACCACACTGACCATGCACCACACTGAACATGCACCACACTGACCATACACCACACTGACCATGCACCACACCGACAATACACCACACTGACCAAACACCACACTGGTCATACACCACACTGACCATACACCACACTGGCCATGCATAGCACTGATACTTCACCACACTGGCCATGCAATACACTGACCATACACCACACTGACCATACACCACACTGACCATGCACCACACTGACCATACACCACACTGGCCATGCACCACACTGACCATACACCACACTGGTCATGCATCGCACTGATAATGCACCATACTGACTAAACCACAGTTACCTTTCACCGCACTAACCATGTACATTGTCATATCGCAACCGAATGATCCACGAAGCTGTAACATACATTGTTATATCATATTCTGTATTTATTCGAGGTTAATTTAATTACAAAATAAAGGAGGGGTAAGATTCCTAATTTTTGAGCTAGAACTATTTCTCAGAGGGGTGGAAAGATCCGGGCGGCAGTCTATTAAGGGCGTACAAAGCCTATTTTTGAAGATAAAAGAAAGTAAAGCCTACAGTGTGCATACACATAATTTAGCTCGTGAATTAAAGGTAGTATACAGTTGACGAAAAATTTAGAACAATAAAAGGACAGAAAAAAAACAAAAGAAAAAAAAAAATCATCGGGGGGGGGGGGCGGCTTACCTAATGACGTCATGTACCAAAGGGGCTGTTTTAGTACCTGTCGTCTAAATAGTCGGACTGGTCGAAAACTAACCCCTCACCAATCTAGCCCAGAACACATCATAAATTATGGAAAATTAAAAAAAAATTAGAATTTTGGGAATTCAGGAAGTTTGTCAACGTTTCCGTCATCCTACTTTCATAATCCTACTTTCGTTTTTTCATAAAGTAACACACACACACCCCCTCCCCCTTTTACAAAAAGTTACTAACGCATAATCATATCTACTTCTTACTTCTTGAGCTATAGATTTCAAGCGAAGTAGAGAAAAGAAGTAATAAAACCTACGGGTAAATAAAAGAACGACATATTACTTTACATCCAGGTTCGCTATAAGTCGCGAATACACTAATGCGGTTTAAAGACAGGGCTCTATTTACCGCCAGGGATGCCGGGGATATCCCCGGCACTGAGAACTGTCACCCCCCCCTCCCCCCTCGGGTCTGCTTGAGCTAATTCTATCCTCATCGGGGATAAAACCATTGACATTTATCCCCCGTCTATGCAGAAACATTTCCCCCCACCCCCCGGGCACAGGATTTTATTTAAAATCGAGCACTGTGTAAGTATAAATAGGTTGTGTTTTTAAAGTGATTTTTCCCCTCATTGGTTTCGTCAATACAGGCTTAAGGAAAATTGAAGTTAAAAAAAAAAAACAACACTTTGTCAATAAGTGCTTTCCTTTGAAGCACTTTCAACAACGAGAATCAATTTTACAGGGGAGAAAAAAAATGGGTTTAATAGTTCAATTGAAATTTATTATGTTTGTTGAACATTTGTTTATTTCGGTGACTCATACAGAATACAAGAGTAGGCCCACAGACGAACTAAACCGCGTCGGCTGCCCCGACTTTTCAGGGCACAACCGAGTCCAGCTTTAAACTTGTGTGTATGTGTGCATGTGTGTGTGTGTGTGTGACATATTTTCCCCCTGTGGTGCTATATAGCAATAGTATAATGATTAGAATAATTGTATCTCATCTTGGATTAAGTGGATTTCTATCTCACCAACAAAATTTGCCGAAATGTATAAAGAACAATGAAGCATTTCTGCAGGAATTCGTACTGTAACTGTTTTCGTGTATTAACATTTCAGAGATGACAAATGACTGATAACACTGTCAAAATGCTAAAGATTGGATAAACAATACTACTTTTTTTTAAAAATAAGTCCTTTAAAATACTATAACGTTTTGTTTCATTAAGTTGTAATTATTAATTTAAATTAGTTGAGTTGGTGGTTTAATGAAAGTTCGCCAACGTCCGATCGACACAATCAACAACCAAAATCTATATAACAAAGTCCGACCAGCTACCAGGGTCGGATTTAGACTTGATAAGGCCCTAAGCTATTTGAGATATGGGGCCCTTTATAAATCCAGATACTCTATGTCAGTGACAAATATTTAAGTATATATGACAATCGCTCTAAGTTATAGTTTGTGGAGCTTATACGTAAATCCTAAGTTATAGTTTGTGGAGCTTATACGTAAATCCTAAGTTATAGTTTGTGGAGCTTATACGTAAATCCTAAGTTATAGTTTGTGGAGCTTATACGTAAATCCTAAGTTATAGTTTATGGAGCTTATACGTAAATCCTGCACTGCCCGCCCCCCTTCTTTAAAACAACGAACATAAAATTTAAACAAAATATGTGAAAGTTCTATGTGTTTAATAATTCTGAGGTTAATGTAAGACTGATAGGAAATGTAAACATTGTAAATACAATATAGATCACTCGCATCTGCATATAACTATTTTAATAACAAAAAACCCTTATACCTTTTCATCAGTGATTAAAAAATAATTCATTAATTATTACATAAGTAAATTATATACATTTTTTTATTGATATCAAGAACCAAAAATATCCCCAATGGCTTATTTCTTTTTTAATTCAAAACACAATAGATGAGATCTGTTTTATTAAAGAAGTTGCTCTTGAAAGATTTAGCAAATTATACAGTTTAAAAATAAATTCAAATGTGAAATAGTCGAAATAAAAAAACATCATTATTATAGAATTTCATTATTTAAAAATCTTGAACACTTGCCATTTCATGGTTCAACTTTTATTGTTTGTAATGTTTTTTTCCGAATCATCTTTCTGTAATTTTATTAAATATTTTAAATAATGATAGGTTAATGGCATCCACATTGGTGTAGTCTTTTTCTCATACTCGTACCGCCTATTAGATTTCTAAACATTCGAAATGTTTTCAGTTAAGCCTTCCTTCGGTTTTCCTTTGTGAGAGGTTTTTTTAATGTAACACCGATTGTGTTTGCCACCTAAGACGATCTGGGGAGCACCACAGCTGCCGGTACATGCTGACGTATCATGCATAGACTCGTTTGTCAATTTAGGCGTAATTTTTTTTTCCTTTTTCCACTTTTCAACACTCACCATTTTTGTGCCGCCATTTGGGTGCGAGATTAAGATTGCGATTTTGCGTCTGCTCGTTTCTCCATTGTATCCGCATTGAATTTTTTTTTCTAAAGTGTCCGTGTGTTTCAAAAGATTTTCTAATTTCTCTAACAAATTTGTATCATCAGAATAGCATGTTAAGATGTGATTGTCGTTTTCCAAACCAGTACCGCTTACAAGCAGTTCAACCTCATCTTTATTCGGACTTTCATCACAGAAAAATGTGCATGTTGTAAGGTTCACATCGGTATCTTTCCACTTCATACAACGGGCTGTAGAAATTTTGATCTCCCCACCACGTTCAGGTTGAGCGTCAGAGCTTTTGGAGTTTTCTGGGTATTTTTTAGCACTGATGACTTTGCCGGTCCCAGCCCATGTAGTATCGCCTAATAAACGGTCAGAATCAGTTTGCCGTTCAGCGACCTGGTGAATTTTGACTGTCAATTTACCCACAGTTTTGATATAATCTTCGATATCGTCAACTCGGAATTCTACGGGTAATTTTTCCTTGTTGAAATTTGTAATAGATGTCGGCTCAAAGACGTCTTTGTGCTTACCTTTCGAAAAGAATCTTTTCTTAAATACCTTAGACTTCTGAAAAAAAAAGTTAAAATTAACAGAAATCAAAACTCAAAATATGTTAATTAAACTTGATGGAAACATAAAGAATCGGTTATATTGAACTACAATTACTTTCAACTTCAGATCGTAATTGCGCTTTTCATCAATGGTGTACAATGATTTGAAAGAAAGTAATGTGCGACACCACAGAATATATATATATATATATATTAAAACAATAAGAGTTAAAGTACACTTTGTTAGTATGTCTCTCTCTCTCTCTCTCTCTCTCTCTCTCTCTCTCTCTCTCTCTCTCTCTAGTAATTAACAAAATGTTCCAGTGTATAAAAAATTATTTGCATAAGGCTTCCACGATTACCTTTGCCCTGTGTTCCTAAATGTACTAGGGCCTTTAAATGTTTTATTCTTACGGCCTCGAACTCTCCCTTTGACTAGTTCCCACAGAAAACTTAAGATTGACTCATGCTACAACTAATCAAAATTACTTAAAGCAATTTATGAAAACTTATGTATATGTAGACAGCAGTGTTTAATGCTATAAATGTCCATAACTAATTCAAATGACTCAACTAGCGTTGACAATTATTAAAACGCTAAATAAAATAAAAAATTCAGACAGGCGGAACAAAGTATACTTACTTTAGATGACAGTATCTTGTATAATAGAATTCTGAAATATATTAGTAGAAAAATATCTGTAAGCCTATTACATGATATGTTAATCAGTACAAACAATTGTTAATCAGTACAAATAATTGTTAATCAGTACAAATAATTGTTAATCAGTACAAACAATTCTTAATCAGTACAAACAATTGTTAATCAGTACAAACAATTGTTAATCAGTACAAACAATTGTTAATCAGTACAAACAATTGTTAATCAGTACAAATAATTGTTAATCAGTACAAATAATTGTTAATCAGTACAAACAATTTTTAATCAGTACAAACAATTGTTAATCAGTACAAACAATTGTTAATCAGTACAAACAATTGTTAATCAGTACAAACAATAGTTAATCAGTACAAATAATTGTTAATCAGTACAAACAATTTTTAATCAGTACAAACAATTGTTAATCAGTACAAACAATTGTTAATCAGTACAAACAATTGTTAATCAATACAAATAATTGTTAATCAGCTAAAAAATCAATCTATTCTAACTGACAGGGCTAATAAATTTTTACGTTTTAACTTTTTTATCTGTCATATATTCTAATTATTACTTTAACCTATTAAATGTGGGAGAATCTATTATTAAATAGAATAATTATTGTTAAAAAACAACCAAAGGTTTGAATAATGTCGACTGTTTACTGCGTGACTCATCAACAAACCACGTGACCCGAGTATCGTTGAGCACATTTCATTATGAAAGTAAGTACATTCATTCGAGAACTGATATTTTAGGGGTGTCCCCGCGGACATGCTTTTGCACCATTTTGGGGAACATTTTGGGGAACATTTTGGGGAACATTTTGGGGAACATTTTGGGGAACATTTTGGGGAACATTTTGGGGAACATTTTGGGGAACATTTGAGACAAAAAAGGGGGTTTGAGAACCTCTGCTGTAAAGTCTAGTCTAGTCTAGTCTAGTCTAGTCTAGTCTAGTCTAGTCTAGTCGAGTCTAGTCTAGTCGAGTCGAGTCGAGTGTCTCCATTGTTATAAGTTGTTGTCTTCCATTTCAACCCGATAACCTTCCAACACAAGTCCATTATTGTCAAATATTTCATCATTAGCATCACTTTCGGAGTTCAATTCTCCGACTTATCTTTCTATGTCAGTCTAGAGTCATTTATTGGAAACCATAGCGACTAGGATTTAATCACACTTAATCCTTTTTAATCTGCTCAGACAGTTCATCTTCATCATCATCAGGCCCAGCGACAGACATTTCGGGCCCCCGAGCGGGCTCTGTCGCGCCCCCCGTGCTGATAAGAATATTTTCAAAAGTTGATTGGCCAGGTCAGTCCGGGCCCCTGGGCATTAGCCCCCTGCCCCGCCCCCCTCTCTCGGCCGGTCTGATCATCATCATACCCTTAACTAATGTTGTCGTTGGGGGGGGGAGGGAACGCATGGACACATTAACAGACATATTTCTCCACAGTAGACTATCCTGCGCGTCTGTCTTAAGTTCATTTAGTAGTAGTTCTCTATCGATTCTTTCCTATGTATCAATCCAACATTTTCACTGGCGCCCTCTCCCAAACCCCCCTCTCTCTCTCTCTCTCTCTGCAGTCGCTTCCTCGGAGAATAGTTTTTGGGCAGTCAATCATGTCTTGACACATTTTCCGAACCATGCCCGACGCTGGTATAATCCAGTCAAAAAATGATGAGTTTGATTTGTTGTATGAAGGAAAAAAATACTGCTTATGTGTAAAAGATATAACTACATATCTAACTCACAATAATACGACAGATAGTATGACAGCGGCGATCGAACAAAAGATAATCCACACTGATGTCTTCACTTGCGTTTTGACCTCTGAAATTAAGTTTGATACGAAGGCTTTAAACATATGGAGCCTCGAATGAAAACGTTTTACTTTAATGTTTTTAAAATTTATATTTTGTTGATTATATTGTTATTTACCAGATTCTATAGAACAAGATACGATCTTATCCATAGTCTCAGAGTTGCAAAACTTATAAGTAAAGTTCAATTCAATTTTTCCCTCTATTGTAATATTTTTTGAAATGTAGTCAACATGAGATTGGAGGAGCGTATTGGAGCTTGCGTCTAATATATGTAAATTGCAAGGGGATGGTGTGTCTTCAGTTCTTCTGAACACAATGGCTGCTTGAGTACCATTAATTTTGAGCGAGCAGTTTTTCAAATCCAGTTTAATATTGTTGATTTCTATGTCCACATCATGTTTATCAGGATCTATAAATAAGTGAAGGACAGAGAAAATAATTAAGTTGAAAGAGAATGTAAACATTGCATCTTATTAAAGTTAATCGTTTAAATCTTTGTTGGTTAGAGCCACATGGTATATGTTGTACAGAATAGTCATTGCTTTCTTATAAAGTCGTTTAACAATATCTAAAAAAAAATGCAACAAAAAAGGTGGCCTATGGCACATCAATTTAAACAAAAGTAGAGGTCATATTCAAATAAGAAGGAATTTTGGTCATTTTAGTACATAAATATTGAAATAAATAGCAGTCGTTCTACATAAGGACTTCATTCAAAATGATAAATAAACAAAGCAATGAATTCTGAAACATCTTCGTCAATTAAAATCTTAATGATAGATGGCTATTACAAATGTAGATGATTAAGTATTAGGAGATGATTTCATGTTCTTTTTTCTTTCTCTCGTAGTTTTTTCTTGTCACAGATGTCGTGAAAATAAAACCCATTTCAGGGTGAACCACGAAACTTAAATATTTGAGAACCCCCGGTATATATTACATACCAAAAAAAACCCTGCAAATACAACTTAGTATTTACTATCATAAATATTTTTCTCGTAAACCGAGTTTGAACTGTATAAAGAACGTAGAATATCATACTTTCTCAATCATTCAATTCAATAACATTTTGTAGCGAACAACCTAAAGTTCGACTAGCTCTTTAAGGATTACCGATGCAAACAAATCTTTGAAAAAGTGCATATGTTAGGCTAAAGTTGAGGGCTAAACTCAACAGAAACCGCATAAGTAATATTTTATAGGATATAATTAACTTTTTATTATATCCTATAAAATATTAATTTTGCGGTTTCTAAACTCAACAGAAACCGCAAAATTAATATTTTATAGGATATAATAAAAAGAGCTAAACATCTCATCCTCTCAGGGACTTTGCAAGTTATAAATAAACAGAGGGGAGGGTGGGACGTAGAGAGACGGAAAGAGAGAGAGGAAAAAACAGAAGGATTTCCAAACTTTAGCAAAGAAATAAATTAGCGGCTTGTCTATTAACAGAGGAATCTTTTATTATACATTGGTTTCCATATAATATTTTATTTTTACTCTGAACTACATAAAACAAGTTTACCAAGTAAAAATAATTTAAACAAAACTACCGTATATTTTAGGACACTGTATTGTATCAGTATAAGTCCTCGAGTTCTTAGCTGATAATTCGCCCCGAACTAACGATTTGCTCAGCGCTGGATCTGCATTGATCCTAATCTTGATGTCGTAAATGTCTGATCTATTCCTAGACATACAGGTGCAGCCAATCTCATCAAGTTGGTCACATTCACCTGGTATTTTTACAGAACACAACTGCAACAAAACAATTATACTGAAAGTTACGTAAGTGACATTTCAGCTTTGATCTATAGCAGTTCACTTAAAAAAAATAACGAAAATGACTAACAAGTATGAATAAAGAAACTTTTACTAATAAGTATGAAATATTGTTTTGGCGAGTATTTCAGCTGATTTCCAAGAACATGTCTTCGCGTTGTAGGGAGAGGTGGGGGGGGGGGGGGCATATATCATCCCAAGACCTGACCTACCCTTTGTGTATCTGGTAAGATCAAGAAAAATCGTGGTCACCTTATTTTAGCATTTACATTTTTTTTAAAATTTTAACATAATATAATAGCGACAGGGGCGTAATTTATGGTGGTCCTTTTAGGGGCCCCGATGATTGGTAAGGCTCTACAAAACCCCAACTGTTTTATTTTATTGACACCAGCTTTAGTTTTATACGTATGTCTATTAAATTAATATAAATACTTTTAAAAACCGCACCATTGGTAGTGGCAGGCCCGTAGCCAGGTCAAAGTTAGTAGAGGGGGGCACCAAAACCCAGCAAAGGGGGCACCTCAGGAAGTTTTCCGAAATAATTTTTAAAAACCTAACTTTAAAATTCTATTAAGTTGGGGGGGGGAGGAACTCAACACCTAGCCGGGGAGGGGAGGAACTGTCCCCCCCAGTGCCCCATTTGGCTACGGGGCTGGGTAGTGGGCATTCGGATAGTCGAGCGGTGCAGAGAGCTTGATTGTCGAACCAGGAAACCAGTGGCGTAGTGAGGTGTGCAAGGGGGGGCATCATGACCCGGGCGCTACTCACAAGGGGCCCCAAATGGTATATTTTACATATAATATTATATGGTTTACTAATGGAGGGGGCTCTAAAAAGGTATTGTCCCCCAGGCGCGAGTTAAGCCTCGCTTCTGGCACTGTAGGAAATACTTTCTAGATCCCGGTGCAAGGTGGATGAGAATCCGCCCAGTTTAAATGGGTGCCTGACTTAATTAGGGAAATAAAGGCGTATTGTGTGTTGCTTACCACACGTCTCTTTAATCTGCCCTGACTACAGAAACAGGTGAATTCTACACTTCCAATATGGCACTGACTTAAGGGATAAAGGGAACTTTTCTTTCACCATTGACTAAAAATAATGAAATAATTCAAAACTCATTTGGAGCAGCACATCATTGGTCAAAGGCCCCATACGGCTCTATAGGATCCTCATTGTGCCACCCCTGGTTTTAATCTTTTCTTGGACGAGAGCAATCCAGAAGAGCACAAATGGCATACTGGTGTCGGTCGTGATGTCGAACCTGTGAGATGTCTCATTCTGGTTGACAATCCAACCACACTGCTTGATGTGATCTCTTTTGGCTCATTATCCAAAAAAAAAAAACAAGCCAAAACAAAACTCTAGTCACCAAGTTATAGTCAATAGAACTAGGAAGCTTAAAGGCAAAAACGTTTATTGCTATCAATTGTGCACTTAAAGTCATTTTAAAATATACGCTTATATACATCAGTTGGATGACCTTTCCACCGTTTGACGTTCACCACTTAAGCTCTATGGAAATGACGTAGACATTAATGGAAATTCAAGGGTAGTGTTTATCATTTCCGTTTTCGATTTACTTCAGCCATTTAAGAGTTAGTTTTTTTTGTCTTAAAAAAAAAGAAAGAAGTCATACTGTCTGTGAATTAAATGATCCAAACTAGGATCTTATATGTTTTTTTTTATAATTCACCGCTAATATTGTCATGTATGTACCTATTTTCTTTAATAATTAATATCCTGTTGCTTTGTATTAATGAAGAACATAGAGAATGATGCACATATGAACAAGAAAGTTAGTACAAATCGAAGAATGTTTTCTGACTGTCACGTTTTATGAGAAAGTTATCATTTTGACTATTCCTAACTTGCAGGGAGTGTTTCCGGTCATGACTCTTTGAGAAAAAAAATCTATTGAAGTTTTTTAAGCTTTATACATAGTTACAAACAGAAATGTATATATTCGTTTAAATAACTAGGCAAACAGCATATGCGATATATGTAAATGAATTATCTCTCTCTCTCTCTCTCTCTCTTTCTCTCTCTCTCTCTCTCTCTCTCTCTCTCTCTCTCTATATATATATATATATATATATATATATATATATAAACTTGTATGAAATTTTATTATGAATTATGAAGCTTACTTTATTCAATAAACACACTACCCATAATATAGTTAAATCTATAAGTTTGACTATTTTCTCAACATTTTATTAGGAAATATTTATCGCAGGTTTCATTAAATCCGTGTACATTTTTCGAATGATAATCTCTCTCTCTCTTGCCCCCTCCCCCCACCCACTGAATATATATCTGCATTTCACACTGAGGAACAGATGGTCGAGCGGTAAATCACTTGACCGTCAAATTGACGGTCCCTGGTTCGATATGCGGTGAGGACCAATGTATAATTCAGGTCGTGGTGAGGGTTCCCCGCTTTAACTCATGTAGGGCCACCGTGGCCCTTGCGCCATCAGGATGAAAGAAGGACACTATAGCGCACCGTCCCGTTGTGGTTTATAACATAATAGTGACTTTAAACACACACACACATATATTTCACACTTGCTGGTCAATAGATAGTGCCGTACCTAGATTATCTGATCGCCTATGCCTACATTGGCGATGTTAAGAAAGGCACTACGGATTAAAAAAAAAAAAAAAGAACACTTCTGATTATACAGATAGTCCGTAACGCTTTGGACATTAGATTAATCAAATTTATTAACAGTGTTTCAAGGAAATAGAAATTTACATTGAGATAAGTTTACATACTTTACGGGTTAGATCTGCAGCCTCCGCTGACATGTATATCATGGGATTGAGTCTGTTTGTATTGTTGAATTGAAAAGTGAACTCGAGTGTGTCTTTGTGAGCTAAGGAGCTCTTGTTACACAAAGTATGTTTACTTTCATCTTTAAGCTGAATACTACAAAAGAAGAATCTGAAATTGAAATAAAAATTTTACATTCATCATCCAGGTAATAATTGCAGCATTGGATTTAACCGACAGGTAATAATTTTATAATGTTCAGTCGTCCATTGACGCATCAAAAGTTCATTCAACCATGACGTTTATGTTAATAGTCACATTGAACTTCAAACAGTATTTATGGACTATTTAAGTCATAAGTAACAATAAGAAATATATCTTAAGCCTTCAAGTAATTATCAAAACCGTTGTTTAAAAATTTTTAAAACATGTTATACAAGCGTTAACTACATACATTTAATTTTTTATACAAATAATAAATGTTCAAAAAAGTTTTTCCTTTTTTTGTTGTTTGTTGTTGAGCGTACAACCGATTTAACAACG
>JAGDYQ010000089.1:1341560-1516560 GCA_021962125.1 Bulinus truncatus
TTGTCTTCGTTCAGTTACGTATTGCTATGGACTTGTTATTTTCTCTAATGCTGTGGCTATCAAAACTGATTCTATCAGTCTACATATGACAGTGTGGGGATGGATGGTCGTATGGTAAAGCGCTCGCCTGTCGACCTGTATGACCCCGGTTCGATATTCGATGAGGACCAATAGATATTTCTAGTCATGGTTTTTAAGTCTTCCTCCATATCCACCTTGGGGTCTATAAGGTCATTGCACTGTCGGCTAGGCTGGGGTCTACACCATAAAAAACATTCCCATGAGTGTTTTATAGATTCTAAGATATATCAATTTTATAGATTCTAAGATATATCGATTTTATAGATTCTAAGATATATCAATTTTATAGATTCTAAGATATATCAATTTTATAGATTCTAAGATATTTCAATTTTATTCTTACAGGGATTGGGGACTGGGATGAAGTTACATCTTCGTTGCCAACAGCTGCAGGTCAAGAAAACAGAATTAAACCTAACGCTACATTCGTCCATTCTGTTGTGGTGTCTGTGACCTTGTATGTGTATGTGTGTGTGTGTGTGTTTGTGTGTGTGTGTGTGTGGGGGGGGGTGGGGACTGTACCCCGAACACGTCAACGACCCCTCCCTCCCCATCTGCTCTCAGGTATTGTTGGGTGCGTGTGAGAGGAGGGAGCCCACGCAGGTAATGCCAGACATAAAGAATTACTTTCTGGCCCCACTGTGTTTTTTTGTATCCCAGTTATTTAATATTCTTGTCGACTATCAAGTAGTTAACTTATTAACTAAAAAAAAACCATTCAGTTAGTGGCAACAAACTAAACATTGAATTTAACCGAACATTGCATCAAACCACACATTGCATCAAACCAAACATTGCTTCAAACCAAATATTGCATCAAACCACACATTGCATCAAACCAAATAATGCATCAAAACGAACATTGCTTCAAACCGAACATTGCTTCAAACCAAATATTGCTTCAAACCAAATATTGCTTCAAACCAAACATTGCATCAAACCAAATATTGCATCAAACCAAATATCTCATCAAACCGAAAATTGCTTCAAACCAAATATTGCATCAAACCAAATATTGCATCAAACCAACTATCTCATCAAACCGAACATTGCTTCAAACCAAACATTGCTTCAAACCAAATATTGCATCAAACCAAATATTGCATTAAAACGAACATTGCTTCAAACCAAACATTGCTTCAAACCAAATATTGCTTCAAACCAAATATCGCATCAAACAAAATATTGCATCAAAACGAACTTTGCTTCAAACCAAACATTGCTTCAAACCAAATATTGCATCAAACCGAACATTGCACCAAACCAAACATAGCATCAAACCGAACATTGCTTCAAACCCAACATTCAAGAATCACTTCCGTTGATGATCAAAATGTACTTTTCACAGCTACATAGTGTATAGCGATGTGATAACAAAAGAAAGTCATGGATGTTAATGGATGACGTGTGCACCATTAATTAGACTACAATGAAATGAGACATTATTTTCATTTCCCTGATAAATTTTGAAAGTATACAGTGTACTGAGGGGATGTCCACCTTTGATGTTTATGTCTTTGACCAACAAAACCACCGGACAGTCATATTTACGACAATGCGGCCGTCGTAAATCGAGGGATGCCAACTATTTTCTTGAAGAATTATCCAGAAAATATTTGAAACATTTATAGATTATATACTATAAATAAAGCAAACAATTGCAATTTTATATCTAAATTACATTCAAATCTATTGTACTTTAGGATCTTTTTATATTTCTATTTCTCCTGTAGAATTTTCACGCTACGGGGCTGTTGTTGTCTACCCTTCATCGAATTCTTACCTCGATATATACGGGGGCTGGTTTCCTCTTTTTTTTTTCAATTCCTTCTAGACGTTTTGACCCACCCCATATAACGAAAAGCATATCTATCTATCTATCTATCTATCTATCTATCTATCTATCTATCTATCTATCTATCTATCTATCTATCTATCTATCTATCTATCTATCTATCTATCTATCTATCTATCTATCTATCTATCTATCTATCTATCTATCTATCTATCTATCTATCTATCTATCTATCTATCTATCTATCTATCTATCTATCTATCTATCTATCTATCTATCTATCTATCTATCTATCTATCTATCTATCTATCTATCTATCTATCTATCTATCTATATATATATATATATATATATATAAACTGTGGCGCGGTAGATGGGTCGAATCGGGGACACATTCCAATGTGCTGAACTGGACAACGGGACGACACTAAGACTGGTGTGCCCTCGGGGAGCTAACCAAAATGGTGACTGCGACTTGTAACTGTCTCCCTTTGAGAAAGCTGTTAGCCTGAAAAGTACCGCTTGAGAAAGTTGTGTTCAGCTTGACCAGTGCCCGCTTGACGAAAAGCAGACACTTCAGAAGACATTTTCATAACCTATTCGTACGACCACAGTTAGTCAGTTAGTACAGAGAGAGTTATAGACTGGTGTTAGACTGAGGCAGTCGTAGAAAGTGGACATAGTAGTATGAAGAAATCCACTGTAGTCGCAGTCGAATACAGACTTCATTTGAGTTTGTATATGGCAGACAATTTTATATCTAATGAGCTTGGATTAGGGCACACAATTTTAGATCAAATGAGCTTGGATTAGGGCATAGGGCAGACAATTTTAGATCAAATGAGCTTTGATTAGGGCAGACAATTTTTGATCAAATGAGCTTGGATTAGGGCAGACGATTTTAGATCAAATGAGCTTGGAATAGGGCAGACAATTTTAGATCAAATGAGCTTGGATTAGGGCAGACGATTTTAGATTAAACGAGCTTGGATTAAGGCAGACAATTTTAGATCAAATGAGTTTGGATTAGGGCAGAAGATTTTAGATCAAATGAGCTTGGATTAGGGCATACAATTTTAGATTAAATGAGTTTGGATTTAGGCAGACAATTTAAGATTAAATGAGTTTGGATTAGGGCAGATAATTTTAGATCAAATGAGTTTGGATTAAGGCAGACAATTGTAGATCAATTGAATTTAAATTAAGGCAGACAATTTTAGATAGAGCGGAGATCGGATACAAGTAACATTTTATCAAGGTATTGGACTTGGTGAAATCACATGAATTTGTAGCTGTCATCAATTTCTATTGGATGTTGCTTGACATTCTCGTTGTGTAGTAAACACAACTATCACCATGGCAACACGAATGTTTGTGTTATATATATATATATATATATATATATATATATATTGCTGTACTGTATGTGAAGTGTGAAGATCTTTATATTTGAATATACAATAATCGTATACTAGAACGAATAGCAGGCTACAACACAGATAAAGAAACTCACAATTTTTTTTTTTTTGTAATTTACAGATCAAACTAACACAACTCAAGTGACGTCATCTGCCACAATCGTCACAATCGAGCCGTTGGACTCAAGTACGTATTATTAAATTACGGCTGCACTTAACGGACATTAAGCCTCTAGCAAGGTAGCGTTTATTTTATTACATTCTAGCTCAGGCCAGATATGTTAGCTGCAACGTCTCAACTCATCGAACTCTTGCTACTGAATGCGTCATGGCAGTTTGATAAATTCATTTAACCTAAGTCTTATTTTTTCCTTTTTTTTTTTGGCATTTTATTTTTTCTCAACAAATTATCCTTTATTATCATTTTCTTTTTATTTCCTTTTAAAAACCAGGTGGATTTAACATGTTGCTGGTGTTAACTGGTAAGAAATTCCATGGCATTGTAAATAAATATTATTAAAACAAAATTGACCTCATTTTATAATTCTAAATTTAGGTTAATGTCCAATAATAATAATAATAATAAAACGTTTGAAATTGAACGAAATAAGTTACTCACTGATAATAGTCGAGACTTTTTACATTCTTTAAAACAAAACAAACATAAAAACAACATCAAAACATTAATAATCTATGATTAATGATTATCGAGATCTAATATGTAGATTAACACATCGACATTGTAAGTTGCCTAAAGTTATGAAATTACAGTGAGAAAGGCAGCTCATTAATTGTAATATTCATTTGCTCATTTGATGTTAAATTTGTTTGTGACGAATTTCACGTTGTTATAACTTATAGTAAAGAACGAGTACAAAATGCCATCAGATGAATTCATTTTTTTCACAGCTGCAGTTTGGGTCAGTAATATTTTAGGCCGATTGACTATCGCTGAGGTCACCGTGACACAATGATGACATAACCATTTTTTTCAAGGATGATTTCACGGAATTTGATTAGGAATTCAACCAATTTTCACGAACAATTTGAGTTCATATATTTGAGGTATTAATGTATACATCATGCCCATAGCTTTGTATTGTTACTTACTTTAGTTTGCATGATTACTTGACGGTTGGCATGGTTACTCGAATTCTTTGCATGACTACTTGAATGGTTTTCATTGCTGCTTGAATGGTTTTCATTGTTGCTTGAATTGTTTGCATGGATGGTTACTTGAAGATGTTTGCATGGTTACTTGAATTGTTTGCATTGTTACTCGAATTGTTTGCATGGTTACTTGAATTGTTTGCATTATAACTTGAATTACTTTGAATTATTACTTTATTTGTGTTTTAACAAAGTTTGAACCATGGGAACACATAATTAAAAGATATGAACTTTGCGCACATTAATGTTCCATGCTTAAAAAATATCTATTTGAACTTTATTTCATCGACTAAAATATTCGATATTTGCGTTGCAATCATTAGTTCTGAAACATCTAACGTTTTCTTCATCAATTTTTAGCTAGTGTCATCTTCAATAGCTCACAAGATGAAATATCTTCAGTAGCTCACAAGATGGAATAAAAAGTTCCAGAAGAAAACTTAGCGCCATAAATGAATTCTATTAGGAACACAACGAAGAACAACTCTGACAATAAAACTAAATCATAAACAAATGAAATTCTTTTATGGATTTATCTTATTATGTATGACATTTTTTTTAGTATCACTCGTGTTGATATAATCATGTTATTGAATGTTTGATTCTAATACATGAAGCTATTTTAACGTATTTATTGAGCTGTAAATGGACAAGTTTGTCTAAGGATGTGACACACTGAGGGATAAAGTAAACAGTTCTTTGAGATCAGTACATAACTTGTCTACAAACTGGTCAAATGTTGTCTAATTTATTGCCACGAAAAATTAATATAGAAATACTCTGCTATATTCAAAATACAGGACATTCTTAAGTTGTTCAGTTTAATTTTTTCATGGGGGGGGGGGTGAGAGGGAAAGAGAGGTGCGGGGAGGGGGAGAAACCAAGCTATTATTCGACAGTGAAACAAAAACCAGGTGAACAGGGCCGGATTTAGACTTGATAAGGCCCTAATCTATTTGAGATATGGGGCCCCCCCTTTTTTAAGTCCGAGTATTATATGTTAGTGACAAATATTTAAATAATTATTTTTAATGAAAATTGTTCACACTGACAAATATTTGGGGGCCCCGGAGAAAGTGGGGCCCCTAAGCTATAGCTTGAGTAGCTTATACGTAAATCCTGCACTGAGGGCAAAGATAATACTAAAACTTCAGGTGAAATATTTAACTCGCACTTCAGGTGAAGTATGTAACACTCATACTTCAGGTGAAATATGTAACAGTCACACTTCAGGTGAAATAAGTAACACTCACACTTCAGGTGAGACAATCAGTAGAAATGTCATGAACTATTGAAGAAATGGGGCCGATACATGTCAAGTCTGGTCACGAGAATAACCGATGTGGAGTTAGAGAGGGGCCCAGTTATAAAAAAAAATTGAGATTAGAGCCAGATTTTTTTTTCTAAAAGGATTATTTCGATGTAGGCGACGAAGCAAATTTCGGCAACAAGTTTTTTTTACAGTTTTTCCCTGCAACACAAGTATTGTCATAATTTTTTTTTATTGAATGGATTCATTGAGATTTAAAGTTTTATTGAGATATTAATTTAAAGAATGAAATTATTTTTTTCTTCTCAGAAAACAAAAGAATTAAATTTTAATTTCTAAATGACACCAAAATAAATAAATGCTTCGGGCTTGATAGCTCCCTTCCCCCTCGTCCCCCCCCACCCCCCTACATTATGTTATTCCTGGGCCCTGTAACAGTTTACAAAGAGCATCCACATCTTTTAAGGCTGGCTGAAAACACTGAGAAAACACTGAGAAATTATCTATCTAATCTATCAAATCTACCTAATCTATCTAATCTATCTAATCTATCTAATCTATCTAATCTATCTAATCTATCTAATCTATCTAATCTATCTAATCTATCTAATCTATATCTATCTCTCTAATCTATATCTATCTCTCTCTCTCTATCTCTCTCTCTCTATCTCTCTCTCTCTCTCTCTCTCTCTCTCTATCTATCTATCTATCTATCTATCTATCTATCTATCTATCTATCTATCTATCTACGTTCTGTTATGGGTGATTCAAAAGGAAATATCAAGTATCTTTCTAAGAGCAACTACACTTTAGAGATGATTATGTAGTACATTATAACTTTCATAGTTTAAATCAACTTCCGTGTTTGAGTCACATTTTGTGCTTTTTTAAGAAAATTAGGGGAAATATCTGTACAAACACATTACCAATCTTTATAAATGGAAGTTATTAGCGCTGACTAATTTAGATTTTTGTTTCTTTTAGTTGGCAAGATGTGTTGGCATTCAAAAATCTAAGTGACAAAAAAAATTCTTATCTGATTTGAGGGTTTAGTGACGCATTTCATTGGATGTTTACCTACTGACAGGTGACACACACTGCTATGGAAGTTTACCTACTGACAGGTGACACACACTGCTATGGAAGTTTACCTACTGACAGTTGACACTCACTGCTATGGAAGATTACCTACTGACAGGTGACACACACTGCTATGGAAGATTACCTACTGACAGGTGACACACACTGCTATGGAAGTTTACCTACTGACAGGTGACACACACTGCTATGGAAGTTTACCTACTGACAGGTGACATAATGTTATAGAAGTTTAACTACTGACAGTTGACATAATGTTCCAGCAGTTAACCAAGTAAAAGATTTAAGTTGGGCTCGCAGCGTTTCGACGGATCAAGCTTAATGCCAGTTGTGCAGTGTGACTCATTTGTGTCCGATTAACGTACGTCATACGCTTATTATAAAGATATACAAGAAAACTTAAAAAAAAAATGGACGTATATTATGGTATATATCTTGAATGAGCATTCGACGTTAAAGCTATGGTGGCGAAGATTATCTTCTTGGTTTGTTTGATGGCCCACGTAGTTCGTAAGTATTTCATTCGTTAAACGTTTATTACTTGACAGTTGCTTTTAATTTGAGATTGGTTATTTTTAGCATGCAAGCGTTTAGTAAGAAAAACCTGCATCAACCATGCGACGTGCTATAGATTTTTTTCTCAGTACGATGCGAAAAGTCTCCGAAATTTTTAATAAATAACCTTTGATTTCGCAGAAAATGCGACCTTTTTTACGGTTTTGGATGCATATAGTAGAATTAACTACTTATAATTTTACTTTGTTAATTTTAATTTTATTTTACTTTTTTTATCGTGCCGATTTTCTGGCACGTCAAATTTATGATTCGTAAAGCGTTTGTCTGTCATGACCAAAGCTAAGGAATATTCTTACAGAATGCGAAAGTTACTTATGCAGGTCGTGTTAATGCTACCTAAAAAAAATTCATTCAAAGAGCATAGTACAACCAATGAAATTGTAGATAGCTAGGAGTGTACTTTGTGTGTGAAGACTTGTTACCAAACATAAACTATTTTGATGCGTTAAAAATGGAATTTGATATTTTGAAATAAACGGTGACAATATTTTAATTTTTTTTTGTTTAAAGTAGTTTCATTGGAGGAGACTGTGGTTTGCTGGGAAGAGAACGGTTTTGGTAAAGTGGAAATAAGAATAAAATACAAGGAAAATGAGCGCCAGGTGACTGACTTTTACCTGCAGAAAGGTAACATGGTAGTCATCTACTGTAAACCGTCAGGAGCGTGTCTCGTTGTGCCCTCCCTACAGGGAGACGTTTGGGTACAAGAGGTGACAACGACAGACTCTCGTGTGGTAACTGTAACCTGTGATAAACTGTACGGACGTATTTCACCCGAGGGCAAGTGGTCTGTACATCATGCTCAGATAGGTACACTGAATGATGAACGATCTTGCGATTTGTCAATGTCTGGTAAGACTATTTTCAAAACGTTATCCTTTTACGGTGCGATGTTCTTTATAATTTTCTTTAACTGCTCTTATCTGCTCTTGCCCATATCTGCTCTTGCCCTTATCTGCTCTTGTCCTTATCTGCTCTTGCCCTTATCTGCTCTTGCCCTTATCTGCTCTTGCCCTTATCTGCTCTTGTCCTTATCTGCTCTTGCCCTTATCTGCTCTTGTCCTTATCTGCTCTTGTCCTTATCTGCTCTTGCCCTTATCTGCTCTTGCTTTTATCTGCTCTTGCCCTTATCTGCTCTTGCCCTTATCTTCTCTTGCCCTTATCTGCTAACTGTCCTAAACTGCCCCTTATTGCTCTTAACTGCCTTATTTCTTTATTTCACATAGCTTCAAAGATAATACCATTTCCAATGGGGACGTAATTCAATATACAGTTAACACGGTGGGCGTCATTGGTACTCGGGGCGGGATCAAAACAATGATTCACTCCTTTGCCTAAATGCCGCCCCCTGTTTGACGGCAAAGTAAGCTCTGCCCTGTGTGGACCAACAACCTGTAGGGTTACGCCATTGAGTAAATGTCGTTAGAAAATGAATTACGCGCCGCAGGCAATTCAGGTTAATGAGGTCAAAGGCAAATAACCTTTGAAGTTTTTTTTTTGTGCAGATTTTTTAATCATGACATTCAACGGGAAGCGGGCAAAGAGCATTGACCTGGACGAAGGCGCTGACCTGAATGTAGAATGTCAACAGAGTCATCACATGACATCGACATTGGACATCTTTCAAGAAGACGAAAAATTAGCAGAGTCTGTCAACAACACCGTAGCGTGGAATAAATCAGACATTTCCTGCAGCCTTTCCGGGACCTACAGGTGTGTCAGAAGAAATTCAACTAAATTTGTGGAAACAAAACTCAATGTTCTGTGTGAGTCATTTTATTTTATTATTGACTTGTGCACATTAGTATAAACGGTACATGTAGACAGGGCCTTAGACAGGGCTTTAGACAGGGCCTTAGACAGGGCCTTAGACAGGGCCTTAGACAGGGCCTTAGACAGGGCCGTTATGTCAGCCTTACGGGTTCTTGATGATGGGGGGCATCTATGGTAACCAGCTATAGCGTGAGATATAATTGGTCAATTAGTATGGGGGGGGGGTCATTATGCTGGTTAAATACGGTCCATGACAGGCAGTGGTAAGATAGGTCTCAGATTGTACATTTCCTAGCCAATTTGGGCGGTTTTCATTGGACTTTGGCGGGATTTTGGCTGTCATCTATCGTTTATATGAGACAAATTTTTAACGTTATGTAACAATTTAGTAGACTAATCTTCATATTTTACATATGATCTTAGTTAAAACCATTTTTTTACTGAATTAAATGTATGATTACATTGATATGTTTTTACTTTAACTGAAAGACATCATGGCGTCAAACTGTTTATTACACCCATTAGACTATACAGTGTGTGTTATACTTTATATTATGCAAAGATATATCATTCAATTCTTAAGACGGTTTTTTTAAACTAACGCTTCTTATTTCTTAGGTGCACCAAAGTTAATCGGAATATCCAATGACTACATTCCAGTTACAAGCCGACTTCACCGGAATGTGAGCGTAAGAATTGAAATAATCTCTAACCCACATCCCAGGAATGCCACTGTCTTCTACGAATCTCGTGAAGTTTGT
Source organism: Bulinus truncatus (assembly GCA_021962125.1). Classification (NCBI taxonomy): domain Eukaryota; kingdom Metazoa; phylum Mollusca; class Gastropoda; family Planorbidae; genus Bulinus; species Bulinus truncatus. The sequence goes on from JAGDYQ010000089.1 coordinate 1,351,503, forward strand.
ACAGTCACATTCGCTGGTGCCACGGCTAGATCAAAAGAATTTTGCCACAATCAGTTGATAATCGATTATGTAAACTTTACGAGATATTCTGGAACTCTCGGTTTGTTTTTTGAAAATTTGCAAGTAGATGGCACCAAAAATATTACTCTAATTATCAGCAATGGGGTTGGACAGGATCTAATGACGTACATCGCATTTCAGGCAGGCTAGTGCAGAAACAATCAACCAATAAGTCTACCTATCAATCTATCTTTCAATCTATCTATCCGTTTGTATATCTATGCATTTGTCATGTCTTTTATATGTTTAGGTCTGCAGCCCCCGTAGCGTGAAAATTCTACAGCAGGGGCCAGGCATTCTACAGCAGGGGCCAGGCAATTGCAGGGGGGGGGCAGGAAATACGTTTTACTAAGTAGAGCAAATAAGCAGAGGGGGGCCAGACAAAACGCAAGCGGGGGGCGGCCCCCTGGCCCTCCCGCACGCTACGGGTCTGTAGGTCTGTCTGTTGCTTCTAAATAACTGTAAAGTTTGCCTGTCTAATGTCTCTAAATAAATGTAAAGTTTGCCTGTCTGTCTCCATAGATCATAACTAGTCTGTATTTACCGGTATGTGTTTTTAAATGTGAGTTCATATACTCGCATTGTAATGTAATAATTAATCTACTCAATGAAACTCAACATTTAAATAATCCAGACACGCAGTAGCTAGCTAAGGTGACGCCCTGTGGAAGTTACATTAATAGCGCCCTCTTCCGTATCTGAAAAATGCACAAACATTTAACAGCGCTCTCTTGGCGCCTTCCCCAAGTTCGGCGCCCTGTTACGCCACACAACCCTCTGTACTCCTAATAATTTCTTTCAAAAAATGTTTTGTATTGAAAAGTTCCAGTCGTATTTCATAGGTAAGTGATTGATAACAATTACAATTAGTTTGTATTACAATTTATTAGCTTTAAATAAAAAAAATTCTAAAGGAAAATTAGTTTTTACAAAGGATAATTATTTCTCTATGCAACTGAAAGGTATCATTGTTATGTTAAATGAAACAGTAGTTCGTTTTTATGTTTGAAACCTGATTGTACTGAAATAGATATGCTGTACATACAGCACCGTAGCGGGAAAATTCTACAGCAGGGGCCAGGCAATATCAGGGGGCCCGGCCCCCTGGCCCCCTCCCGCACGCTACGGGCCTGTGTACACATAAGAGAATCTGGGAAGGTCGAAGCCCCGCGTAAAGAAGAAAATGATGGGCCCTTTTAAAAAGTAGAGGATTTTGAGGGGGCCCTTTAGAGTGAGGGGGGTCCAGGGAGAATGATCCACCTCTATTTGTAAAAAATAATTTTTCTTATATTACAATTCATGTTTTTTATAATTTATATAGATATAGGTAGTATACATGTACTAAACAAACACATTTCACTTAAATTAAAACAAGAATTATGGTGAAAACATTATAAAGTACATAAAGTAGAGCTCTTATTTATCTATTATTTATATTTGAACTAAATTAGGCTAAATATGTTCTACAGTTGTCCTTTTTTTTTTCTTCTTCTGTCCCAGTTAAACAAAAAATCAACAACAATGAAAAGAATAAATCGGAAACTGAAACTGAACAGCTCAACGAACGGAGTTACACGAAGAAAGGAAAAGAAAATTCTGCCACGACATTTTCGGGAATTCCGTGCATTACTTAATGGTTGTTAGCGTGTGTAATATTATGTCTTCAAATATTATTATTACAGAAGATGTTTGGATAGCGAACTTTATTTAAAAAAGCAAGTGTTTCTCTTTGACCGATTTAATGTAAGTCTACCTAAAGGAATTCCTATTTATGTCTGTTGCGTTATAAAGAAATAACACTGAAAATATAGTACAGTACACAAAAACACTTGTCTATCTGACAGGTTCGTCTTGTATAATATATTACCTTACCCTATCAGTATCATATGTAAATTGATCTAGTGATAACATCGGTATACATTGATGATTCGGTAATATTATACTATGTGAGGGATGGTGATAAAGTCTTAAACCGACTGCATCATCTTTTACTGAATCAATTTTTGCTTTTTAGTTAATTATAAACTCATTCATCTACAGAACGCTCTAAATGTTTATAGAACATTCGCTCTTGAGTATGGATGCAATACATTTGTATACAGTATGGTTGCCATAGTAACGGCCGCCATATCTTTTTTTTTGTAATTTACTTCAAGTAAAGTCAGCATTGGCATATTGACAGCCTTATTAAGAGTTAACAATTATTTCTGTTAAATATTCACCAACAATTATATTTTATAAAAGACACTAAAATAACACAACAGTACTAACTATTGATAAACTAGCTATTAATGATTATTAAATATGTTTCAACACTGGTACATTTTAAAGAGTGCAGTTACCTTATTTTAAAGTGCTATTACCACTAGAATGTTTTAATAAGGAATGCACCAAATTCAAAAAGGATTCCATTATTCTATGTGTACTCTAAACGGTATCCGGACAAAACCCCCAGCGGACAAAACCCCCAGCGGACATAATCCCCAGCGCACAAAACCCCATACACTCACTATAAACATAAAATGTTTGAACTTTTTGTGTAAACATGAAATAATCTCGTTGACTAATTAATATCAATATCTTAAGCAGAAGTTTTTTCGTCTCCCGTGGTGCCTCCATTGCTGACGCACTGTTGCCTAAGGTGGAATTAAAAAAAAGGACAGCTTTAAAAACTGTCTCTTTAGAGATCTACAGAACATAAGAATGAATTCTGCACTAAGGTACCAGAGATGTCGGCCAATCGTTCTCAATGCAGTCTGAGAAATGAAGGGAGAAACATTCTTATAATCAATAAGAAGCTTGATGAAATCCAGATCATTCAAAGGTGCATCTGCTAGAATGGGACACTGAATCCAAGCTTTAATGTAAACCAAGGATGCAAAGATATCAAATTCTGCAATTGATCTGTCTTCAAGTTTAGTCAGCTTGAATTGATGACGGAAGAGATAAATCTTCATGATTGTTTTAGACATCCACCTTGCATGGTGATAAGCTCCTGGAACACGAAAACGCACCCTAGGGGGGGGGGAATTCCTCCCAGGAAGATAAGATTCAGAGTAAGAAGTTCTTTGTAATCTTCACGTGGCAAATATCTTGAGTTGTCTTTCAATTGCAGGATATTTGAACAAAATGTGATGACCTCTTCTTTTAATGGCTTGAGATTTTGCTCCAGTCGAACATCGTGGCATATACTAAACTCTGCCTGTCTAATTTTTGGCCAAAACATCTTAAAGCGCTTGAATAGCAGCACATCCGGTCCAGTTGTACTACCCCCAAATGTCTTATTGAAGACCGCTGTGTTTGTAAACATACCATTGACCAGTAGACTCAATTAGGGGAAGTACCTAGCTAAATAAACATCGACATGTCCACTGGACAGTATACAAGCAAAGAAATAGGTCATGAAAAAATTTTAACAACTGCCAGACGGCTGTATTTGTAAACATACCATTGGCCAGAAGGCTCAATTAGGGGAATTACCTAGCTCAATAGACAGGAGTTGTGTCATGTTCTACGCCAGTTAAATGAACAACACTTTTCGACCTAGTAGTCATAAAGAAATGAATGATATTTATATAGCAGCAACATTTGATCTTATAACACTTGATTTTTATAACTAAATTGAAATGCATTGGTGAAGCTGGCTATTTATATGAAAATCAAAACGTCTAGAGATTTCTATAAATTCCTTGAACCTTCTCAAGTTTTCCACGTTTTTCTAGAACCTTCTAAAGATTTTATAGAATATTCAAGAACCTTCTAGAATTGTATAGCTTTTTCTAAAACTTTCCAGAACCTTTTATCATTATCAATGCGCTTTATATATACATACTCACATTCAAAATTCATTCAAAATGATTTAAAACTTCAGTGTCGATGAGGCAGTACTAAATAAAGTCATATATTCATGAAATTTTTTCTGTGCTTTTTTAAAGTCAAAGGAAACACAAAAAAAATGCTCCAAAAAATTTGACAAAAAGTTATTTTGGGCCACCCTAATATATATATATATTAGTGGAAAAGCCTGCTGAAGTTGGCTGAACGAAATCCGACAAAAGGGATAACAAAGAAATATACGAAATACTGCAACAGAAAAGAACACGTGACCTTTATTGCCCTGAACAGTGAACAGAATAGTTGTGAACAGTGAAGATGTTGATATTGTCCATGCTCCATTGGATAATGTACATTTTGATTTCTCTAGTATCAAGAGGTAAGACATTAGTTAACTAGGTATAACGTAAGACAATGTTTAACTGGGTATAACTTAAGACACTACTTAACTGAGTATAACGTAAGACACTACTTAACTAGGTATAACGTAAGACACTATTTAATTGGGTATAACTTAAGACACTACTTAACTGGGTATAACGTAAGATAGCTATTGTTGTTACTTATATTAAATAGTTTAAAAAATACATTGTTCAGCTTATTAAAAAAAGGCGGTCTTTCATTTTTACAATATCAACTGTGTTATCGGCAACGTTTGAAAAAAAAAGGGGGGGGGGTGTGAAGGATTTGTCCGGCGATATGTTTTAAGAACATACTCTAAAAATATGTTCTGGTCCCCTCTCGGTACGGGGGGCGTGTTATGTCAAGTAACCCCTGCACCCCTGTACATCTAATGTACGTTTCTTTTTGATCATTAACAAGCCACCCGGAAAGTTTTCTTTTTCTGTACAGCTCTTCTTACACATCCCCAACAGACCAGGGCCCTTCTAACACATCCCCACTAGACCGGCGCCCTTCTTACACATCCCCACTAGACCAGGGCCCTTCTTACACATCCCCACTAGACCGGGGCCCTTCTTACACATCCCCAAAAGACCAGGGCCCTTCTAACACATTTCCACTAGACCAGGGCCCTTCTTACACATCCCCACTAGACCAGGGACCTTCTTACAAAGCCCCAATAGACCGGGGTCCTTCTTACACATTCCCACTAGACCAGGGCCCTACCTACACATCCCCACTAGACCAGGGCCCTTCTTACGCATCCCCACTAGACCAGGGCCCTTCCTACACATCCCCAATAGACCGGGGTCCTTCTTACACATCCCCCTAGACCAGGGCCCTTCTTACACATCGCCAATAGACCAGGGCCCTTCTTACATCCCCACTAGACCAGGGCCCTTCTTACACATCCCCACTAGACCAGGGCCCTTCTTACACATCCCTACTAGACCAGGGCCCTTCTTACATCCCCAATAGACCAGGGCCCTTCTTATGCATCTCCACTAGACCAGGGCCCTTCTTACACATCCCCACTAGACCAGGGCCCTTCTTACATCCCCACTAGACCAGGGACCTTCTTACACATTCCCACTAGACCAGGGCCCTTCTTACACATTCCCACTAGACCAGGGACCTTCTTACACATCCCCATTAGACCAGGGACCTTCTTACTTTTTTTTTGGGGGGGGGGTGCCCTAGAAAAAAAGTACATGTGAAGTCATAGGAAAAGAAATTTAAATGCCCTATTGAAAAAAAAAACCCTATTAAGTCCGCTACTTGCAAATAGTTGGGTCTTTTACAATCTTTGAAAACAGGTGCAACCGCCCCCCTCCCTTCTCTCTCATACCACGCACGTGTAAACATTTTTAAGTACACGCCCCCCCCCCCACCCCCGGACAATAAATCACATGTTCCATCATTATGGCTGGCAAAATGAAAATTGTTGCGACCTTTGGCCCTTCAGCGTGGGGGATGGGATGGGGCGAGGAAGGGGGTTGGGGTTGGGGGCATGGCATTAGGCAGCCACTTAATTTTACCTATCCTGGTCAGGGAGTGCAACGGTCGCGCCGACACAACGAAGAGCATGGATAACAGGAGTCACGGATGGAAGGGGGAGGGGGGAGGGGGGGTGTTGAACCGCTTAACGTACAACCAGGGGGGCCATGCTTAAAGATTAGGTTAACCATGGTCTGAGTAGACTCCCCCCCCCAGCCCCGCCCTGCTAAGGGAGCTGCAGATATAGATTTTCATTTTGCCTTAGCCTAATGCAAAAATTTTCAACAGCACCAAAAACCAAACCAAACCAAACAAACAACTACATGTATGAATTAAGATATACACCGGTAAACTTAGTCCCTCCACTAGTCAGTGCAATCTGTAGACCAATCACAGGCCCTATTACTCACTCATCACCAGGGGGAGTTCGTGTTGTTGTTATACGTCATTAGACGCCCCCCATTGTTTGCAGGCGGTGTCCGTAACTTCCTTTTGCTCCTCTCTCTCTTTCGCTTTCACTTTCTCTCCCTCTCTCTTTCTTTCTTTCTCTCTTTCTTTCTCTCTCTCTCTCTTTCTTTCTTTCTCTCTATCTCTCTCTCTCTCTCTCTCTCTCTCTTTCTTTCTTTCTCTCTCTCTCTCTTTCTTTCTTTCTCTCTATCTCTCTCTCTCTCTTTCTCCCCCCCCCTCTCTTGTCTTCCATGCGCCGGAGTAAGGTTTACCGAAAAATGAAAAAAAAAATTAGAATAAGATGTTCAATTAATGTTTACATTATTCAAATTAATTTTTTAGTTTTTTTAAATTATTTTTTTTTAAATTAACTCTGAATGTATTCTCTATAAATGAAATCAATTTATAAGTAAATTTATAAGTAAACAATTCTCTTGGTTTTCGTTGGAGCATGTTATCATCTATTGCTTTGTCACGAATGTTTTGATGAAGACAAAAATGAAAACGGTATATTATTCTAAATGTGAGTGTGTGTGTAGAAGGGAATCAGTACTCATACTTAAGTCCAATATTTATAAGTGCACTTTTTACCTTTTCTTTTTATAGTAGAATATAATTTTCTGTTTTTATATACATAAGCTGTGTAGCGTTTTTAATCATGCGCTTTCTTTATTTGTGAATGGTTACAGAAGTGTTTGCTACATCGATAACATTAAACAGAATCGATAACTCTTCGACCACAAGATGCACGCCTGGTCTCGTGGAGGGTAACGACACGCTGCACTTCACCAGTAATGTTTCCCGCTCATTCGACTTTGTTGATTATCAGATTAAACTTAAAGACGAACCTTTCTTCAAAACTGTAAGTTGCAAAAACAAAAATGATTCATAGCTGATTTCATCATCGCAAACCTGTAATGGTTATCAAAAGTGATGTCCAAATGATAACATTATTATTATCCTACACCAGTGTCTCTCCGAATTTCGACATCTGTGTACCCCACTTTTTGATACTTCGAACCCCTAATAAAAATAATAAAACTTGCATATATTGTTATTAGGTTCTTGGTTTCGCCTCATTATATTGTTATCGCGTTAATCATTCATGTATTTTCCCCTCATTGTATTGTTATCGCTTTAGTCATTCATGTCTGTTTCCCTCATTGTATTGTTATCGCTTTAGTCATTGATGTCTGTTTCCCTCATTGTATTGTTATCGCTTTAGTCATTCATGTCTGTTTCCCTCATTGTATTGTTATCGCTTTAGTCATTCATGTCTGTTTCCCTCATTGTATTGTTATCGCTTTAGTCATTCATGTCTGTTTCCCTCATTGTATTGTTATCACTTTAATCATTCATGTCTGCTTCCCTCATTTATTGTTATCGCGTTAATCATTCATGTCTGTTTCCCTCATTGTATTGTTATCGCTTTAATCATTCATGTCTATCTAAAGTTAGCCCCGTGCAACTCGAACCACCCTTCGGGGAAGCACTGTCCAACATAATAAAACCCTGCTAAAACACAGATGGGTCATTCCATGTCAACTCAACCAGTGGTGTTCACTCGACCCCCCCCCCCCGCTCCCAGATCTTCCTGAATTTTTCAGGGCTTGTGGTACATACAAAGTTAAGCGATTCCTGAAAATTTCAGGCCATTTGGTCAAAAAACATTCTGAGATGTAATTTTTTAAAAGTTTTAAGGGTAGTCGCGAGCGCGTGACATTTATATTTTCGCGATATTTGAACGTGAATATTTCAAACACTAAACAAGATATCAGGCTGGAATTTTCAGTATTTACTCATTTTTTTAAAATGCTGAGTTGAATGATATTTGTATCTTAATTGTCAAAATTCTGGTTGAGTTGACATGGAGTGACCCAGATGTAAATTTTTCTCCCCTTAACTACCCGCCGTAAGCAATTGCACCTCTTAGCATACATTCAAGTGGACACAACCTCACAGTACAACAGCGGCGCAACCAGTATGTTGAAGTTGGTAGGGTCCAAAATATTAGGCAAGATGAAAATTGGTATGTCTGCCACCCAAATTTTGGTAGGGTCGAAAACTAGTGGCTTGATTTTTGGTAGGGTCCGGACCAGCACGACCCGTACAACAGTTGCGCCTTCACAGTACAATACACTAATTCACACACAGTCTATCATTTAAATTTCAACCTTATTTCACGTAAACTTCAGTTCTGTCACATGGACAGAGCGCTGAGCGAGAAGAGACACAACCATTGCAGTATGGCGGACAAAGACGGTGGTGTATCTGTCAACATCTCCATAGCTGCCAACTCCAGCGTGAGCGAGGCTTCAATAAGGGGTGTGTGGCACCAAGGACCAGTCACGTCGGAAAGTGAGATACAAACTTTCCCGCCAATCTACGGTAAAACATTAAATTATTTATACCAATCTCTTCATTTAGCACTTGACGGATGGCGTGCCAATAGAGAAGACGCCGATATTACAACAAAAAAAAAATACAATACACAGTAACTTTTTTTTTTATGAAAGGACGTTAGCATCTCACTGCACAACCTTTGCATAGACATAGACCATAGACCATAGACATAGACCATACATAGTTCAGCCTTGATGTTATCTTAAATAGGTCCATGTAATTAGATAGCTCTATTTATATTAAGAAAATAAAATAAAAAAAGCAATAAAAAAATAAAATAAACAATGTTTATTGAATAGATGCGCAGGCAAAAGGCCTTTTATATTAAACAGGAAACAGTATTCTCACGCTCACTATACAGCAGACAGATCTATATTTATATGGATGCTCAATTGTAATCGACTACTGTGATATGAATTATCCGTTTTTCGTCGCCCTGTTTATATATATGTCTGTCTATCTGTCTGTCCGTCTGTCTATATATTTCTATCTAATCTAATCTATCTAATCTATCTAATCTATCTAATCTATCTAATCTATCTAATCTATCTAATCTATCTAATCTATCTAATCTATCTAATCTATCTAATCTAATCTATCTTGTAATGTTATTTATTCCCCTTGAGCTGATAGTCCTAGTTACGTTTTTAAAATTATTTTTAGTCATTTTATATTGTGCTTATTTTTTTCTAATTTTTTTTTCGATGTAGATCCCATAGAAAGCGGCGTAGATTTTCAAATAAATGGACTCAGTCCTCCCACATTCAACTGCATCATGAAACTCAACGAATCTCTCGTCACCGTGCTGTTTCGCTGTAACTGTCGGACCCCATGTCCGTGTTCACTAAGACTTCAGGATGTCGCAAAGAATAAGACCATCCAGAGTGACACGGGATCTATTTATTACTCTGCTGTCATGACGGGTGTGCTCAGATTAAATCTTTCGTTCACATTTTGCCATTCAGCAAATGAGATGCATTTTGAGTGTTTCCTCAGCAACGATTTGTCTACTAACGACACACCGGCAAAGGATTTTCCTATAAAAGGTTCGATATTTGGTGTATATTTGACTGGGTAATGAAAACGGAATAATTTCTAAAGTGTGATCGATTGGATGGCTCGTTATTGGCGGATTAATATATGAGCCGTATCTGCATGTTTTCCACCAAGGCTGTCCAGTACGACTGTTCGCTGTCCAGTGAGGCTGTCTAGTATGGCTTTCCTGTACAGCTGTCCTGTAAGGCTGTCCTGTACGGCTGTTCTGTATGGCTGTCCAGGCGGCTGCCCGGAATGGCTGTTCACTGTCCAGGACGGATGTTCAGTATGGTTATCCGGTTGTCCACTGACGTATCTATGCGTTTTATGGTCCATAAGCATTGACCAGTATTGGCCATAGTGGGAACGAATGTAGCGCACTACTAAAACCATCTAGGACGGATGGTCGCGCGGTAAAGTGCTCGACTTTCGACTTGAGCGTCCCTAGTTCGATCCCCGAGGATGACCAATGGATATTTCATGTTACGGTTAGAGTCTCCTCTATATCTCCCGTGGCACATTTATGGCACTATCATCTATGTTAGGGGGGGGGTAGGATGAAAAAAGGGCAGCATAAAAACAGTTACATTTGCGGTTTATGGGATGGAAAAGAGATTTGATCTCATCCTAACAGTGACTGTACACACTAAAACCCTCTTACTGTGACTGACAATACATTACTGTGAAAAAAAAGGCAAAATTGTGAGACTGAATACATTCAAACTTTTAAAATGAAACACGCACATCTGTTAATAACAATATAATTGTAGCAGTCTAAAAAAACACTCACAGAGTGAGAAAAGTAATGGGGATATTATATATAGACTAGCTGTACCCTGCAAAACCTTTGCATGGAGTTATATCCCCTTAGGCTTGATCGGTAGGCTATGTTTTTTTTTTGGTTTCGGACAGATCCGATATTTTCAAATTTTTTTATTACTATTGTTTAGGTTTCACGATTTTAAACTGGAATACTGTTGTATTAATTCTTTACTTTCGATTTAACGCAGAACTCACACCGCTATTATATATATAGATAACAATAATTAAAGAGAGAGAATTATATTGTGTTATTACATGAAGGATAGATGTAAAAAAGAAGCAAAAACACACTCTATTTCAGATTCATTCACCGTGTACTATAAATACGTCATACCACTTACAGCCGTGTTGGTCATTTTATTAATAGTGAACTTTGTATTTTTATGCACTTTTAGAAGGTAATGTATTTATTTCATCTATCTATCTATCTATCTATCTATCTATCTATCTATCTATCTATCTATCTATCTATCTATCTATCTATCTATCTATCTATCTATCTATCTATCTATCTATCTATCTATCTATCTATCTATCTATCTATCTATCTATCTATCTATCTATCTATCTATCTATCTATCTATCTGTCTGTCTATCTGTCCGTCCGTCTGTCTGTCTGTCCGTCCGTCTGTCTGTCTGTCTGTCTATCTATCTGCCTACCTACCTACCTACCTGTCTGTCTGTCTGTATGTATGTCTGTCTGTCTATTTATCTATTTATCTATCTATCTATCTATCTATCTATCTATCTATCTATCTATCTATCTATCTATCTATCTATCTATCTATCTATCTATCTATCTATCTATCTATCTATCTATCTATCTATCTATCTATCTATCTATCTATCTATCTATCTATCTATCTATCTATCTATCTATCTATCTATCTATCTATCTATCTATCTATCTATCTATCTATCTATCTATCTATCTATCTATTTATTGGGCTTTTTCTGCCATATTTGTCTACAAACATAATGATCTTTCTATCTTACCGTCTGCAATTCAGCCTATCCTTTTTATAAACAGATTTAAAACTAATAGATAGAAATACATTTTTTTAGATTTAGACGGATCTATTTTTTTTTGTTCAATTTGTTGGAATCCTAAAAAAATATCAGAAATTAAATTATAAAAATATAACTTTTGATTTTATTTCACAGACTCATTGTTAAGAGAATAATAACAACTTTTCACAGAGTGTTTACAAAACCAGTAAGTAATTCCATGTTAATCTCAGAAGATTTATAAAAAAAAAGATTAAACATTGCAGTTTTAGCTGTGAGATGAAATTTTATTTTCTTTCTTTCGAAGCAAATCCTATTTTTTTTTTAAAACAAATAAAATAAGATTAAATATGTAAATATTAGACACCATTAAAATTTACATTATTTATTTGTGTGTATATATATTTATATATATAAAATACGTATTTATGCATAATTCTTACTGTAATGCAAATACAAGTTTTATCTTAGGATCCTCAATGGAGTAATGTCCGCATTAAATATATTTGTATATATGTTTAATATTAATGAGTCACTTTTATTTTTAAGATAATCAGTTCAATTACTTACGAAATGGCAGTCACCTCATTATCATTGGATTACTGTATCCCGCACTACACTAGTCTGACTCCAGTAAGTCCATTTTAGATAGCCATTAGAATTTTGTTAACGTGACATCATTCACTTATATTAATATCTACTTTTAGATAATTAAAATGAAATACAAATTATTATGATAAGTAAATGATCAAAGTGGTGTAATTCAGCAGTGCTGCTACAAGGTATTTGCAAATGTTCAGGATGTTTACATTTATGAATCAAACGCTTGCTAAGTAGAATAAACACAAATTACATGTGTTAAAAGCATTAATTTAATACATTTTAAAGGAATAAAAAAAAGATTTCTTATGCAGTTGATTTTTTTTTAAATATTTCAGCAACAAGCCCTTCTTCCCAGATGTAGTAAATCATCCAGACATGGAGAATTCATCGATGCAAACGAGCTGGGGATACAACACATGCCAGAGAAACACGGCTGTGAAAGTCTGCTAGAGTTTATCCAGGTGGTGTCTTCGTTGACAGTTCAAATAAACTGTGAGAAAACTAGTCCATCCAGGGTGTCACAGCGATGGCCTGACACAAACATCCCATATCCCACGTTTGCGTCCGAAAATCCCACAGTTTCCAACTCCAGGTCAGGAAGTGGGAGGATATGGAGCGTGATCAAATACACTGACGGAATCGATGGGTATAACAGTGAGAACCAGAAATTAACGCATTGCCCATGCGCATCGTGCAATCACAGTCCCAGCAGCACATGGGGTGTTATTAAAATGTCCACATCCGCTTCTTTAGTTTTTAACGAGGATGAAGCCAAAAGCACCAAATGCAGGTTTTCTTTAGATGGCAAAAAATATGAGTTAACTGGCTTCACAAATTGTAGTCCAAAATTGAAGACTGACTTCTGCAGTTTGGTTGTTTGTAACTGTGATATAGAGCTAGTCGACAAGTTAAGGGCGTTGTTGGAAAGGTTTAAGCAACTCTTCTCCAAAATTTACAAAGAAACTCCTTTTATAAAGACACTCCACAGGTTTGTGTTTATAGTTTCTTACCCTCACGGCGATAAACGAATGGTCAGCTTGGGTCGTTTATTAAGAATAGAAAAGGTCATTGGAGTAGGGTCCAGACTTGTCTACACTGCACCCACTTGCCCGGGGAGCGTTGGTGCCCCAGTTACCGCTATAGGATACAGCGACATGTGGACTGATACAACTCAGTTCATGCACTTGGGCTGCCAAGATCAAAGTAGCGTTAGTGGGGTCGCCTATTTATATAAACCGATAAATCAGACACGCGCTAATGACATTGTCTTATTTGATATTGTATCTCTAGAGTGACGCGCATATGACATTGTCTAAGTTGATATTGAGTCTGCAGAATGCAACTTTGAAAAAGAATAAAAAAAACAACCTGGCCCAGGGGAGATTAAAGAAAAACTAAAATTTGAGAGTAATTCCGGATTAAGTGCAGGTGAATGGAGTATTGACCTGAGGTAATATTTATTAAATGTAAACATCAATCATGTTAACAGGCAGGGGTAGGGCGATCTAACAGAGTAACGGTTCCTATTTGACACCCACGGGTAGTAATTTGACCCACGAGTGATCTAATCCTGAGCATCAGTTAGTTTGACCTCTGCGCATCTTGTATGGCTAGGAGCTAATAATGACCTTGTACATGCTGTTTTATCCGACCTACTTTTACAATACCGTGTATTCAAGTCCAGCTTACCACATGTGAGGTAGTAGTGGATTAAGGCAGGGGTGGACAACTACATTTTTCTTACGATTTACAAATTATATGTACAAAATAAAAAAATCTATAACTATATAATGTTACATTTAAATACATTTCCATGTAGATACATTTAATTTGAAAATGTGTTATATATAAAGAGCTGTGTATATAAAGTTCTTGTTTTTGTATACTTCTTTTCACGTATAACAACCTGTGCGATATATTGATTTGTCATAATACAACAAACTTTGGAATCACCGAAGCAAACATTTCTCAGATATTGAGAGCAAAATGGCCGCCATGCGCTCAATTAAATTGGATAATATTCTGTTTACATGGCTCAAAAAAAAATGCAGTATTCTTTAAGTGTTAATGTTTTGAGTGACAGCCTTGGAATTTTTTCAGGTGTTAGTGGATGCAAAGTCGTCCCACAAGTCCACCCAGCTTTAAATGGGTACCTGACTTTAAGTTGGGGAAGTAAAGGCGGCTGGGAGTTGTGCTAACCACACAATCCCTTCATATGCCGAGGTTATAGAAACAGATGAATTCTACACTTCATCTGCCCCAATGGCCCTATAGGGCTAAGGGAACTTTTTTTTATTTATTTATTTGACTTAATCATCTTTCCTCCACGGATTGTAACGCGTGGCCGAGTAGCTGTACACTAGGGTGATAACAAAAAAAATATTTTTACGAAACCACTTGCAATCGAGGAACTTTTATGTGTAATTTAAGAATATCAATTGCATTTTTGATTTTTTTAAAAAAAGTTCCCCCTCCTCCCCCTTTTTCGGAAGAAAAAAGTGGAAAAATATTTCTTTTTTCAAAAAAAAGGACATTATTTTTTTTAGCTTAACTCAAAAGAGTAATAATAATAACTAATCAACTTTTATTAACAAATAAGATACAGATCAGTTAGTAATATGTACAGAATGTACAAGAAATGTTTAAAACATATTTTTTCCTATGAACTTCAGATTCAAAAATTGAAATTTTCTCGATTTTGCATGAAGTTCCTCCATCAGTTTCACAGCACGTTCAGCAATTTGGTTAGATCTGGGAATGTCAATTAATGACTTTTCGACTGACCAATGGGTCTTTAAACACTTAATTGCCTTCTTGCATTTTATCCTGATGAGTGAAGTAAACAGTTCATTGAAGGACGCTTCATTATAGTGTTGAGAATGGAACCAAGCATTTGCCCATTCGTAGCAGATGAAGTTGCAGGCAGGAGTGATGATGTTGCGCCACTCTGGTATCAGAAAAAATGATATAACAGTATATATCGCACGTGAGTTCCATCTTGCCTGGTGTAAATTTGGTAGTTTCTTCCAGTTGATGCGAGGCCAACGTGAAGTTGTTTTGTAATGACGATATGCCTGACATAATTCATATAAGAACTTGAAATCATCTCGCCATCCAGGGTTCTCGTCTGTGCTAACATCATCTGTCGCGACGAGGCGGTAATCAGCCTGAAGAGTGACATAGTTTTGTGTTAATTGGTCAATGAAGGAATAGTTGAGTCTTGGTTTGCTCGTTGGCTCTTGGATAAAAAAATTCATGACATGTTTCAAAAGGACAGTCAATTTGTTGTGGCTTCTGAAAGCCCTTGCTCAAGACATCATCCTGTATGAGCTTTACAATCCCCATGCAAACGACCAGTATTTACTGCGGTCGTGTCGCATATTATCATGCCAATATTTTTCCAAGCATCATATTCATCAAGTAGCTGTGAATGGCCGCGGCAGAACCACTCTCACATTTAATAATACCAAGTTTGATTTCGGTTGTCATATTTTTCAGCAGAACTACTTGATACTCTTCCCCTTGAACTCTTTTACCATCAAACTGGAGACAATAGAGTTCTTTGCTTTGAAGTTTTTGAACAATTTTGGTTTTCATTTTACGTCCTACAGAGATTACTCGTTTCCAGACACCCGCCTGACTTGGAACTGGCACATCGTGACCCTGTTCAGCAATGGTTGCAAGAACATCATATGCTTTATGTGTAGAAATGTTGTTTTGCAGTACTAGCAAACCCGCTGTTGTAGTGCTTGCTCTTTGGTATTTCGGTTTGCATTCAGGAGAAGATGACGTGGAAGAATAGGTTGGCAAGTCGGGTGAAGAAGCAGAGATTTCAGAATCCGAAGATTCTGAGACAGTTGTATGTGTTTGTATAGGTTGCGATTGAGAAGAGCTGGCTTGTGATTGGGTTTTTGATAGTCGGATTTGTTTTCTTGGGTGGATTGATTCCAAAGGGGCTTGTTTGACCATTGAATAACCAATCTTTCCTCCACTCTTAACTTGCCTCTGGTAGAGTTCTTTATCCTCCGTGCTTTTCCATTCTCCATTAACGTTGGTGTCATCAAATAACTGAGAAAGTGTTGTAGTAAATTTATCAGACGGATTCTTTTTGTTTTTGTCATATAAATCAATCAGGCAATTGAGTTTCTTTCTGATGAGTGCGCTGGATAATAGTGGAAAGTCTAGAATTTCCCTCCAAAGCAATTCTATATCCGTAATCATAATTTTGATTCGATCCAGTCGCCGTTTCTGGCTATTGAACAGAAAAGTGAAGTTTCCAAGAATTTGACGGTTTGTAGGCATCCGTGTGAGATTGTTTAGCCTATCTGTCTATCTGTCTAACAATATGTCTTTCTATCTATCCATGTCTATCTACTTTCACTATCCTGACAGTAAGACTTGCAATCTTGCACTGAAAACGAGATAGTTTATCCAAAATATTCAAAAATATTCCACAATGTTCTAAAATATTCCAGAATATATATTATATATTTGCACCTGAAACAGAAAATAAAAGAAGTTATAACAATAATGAAATAGTTATATATTGTGAACTCACCCCAAGCTGGGGCGAGTTCAAACTGCGCGATATGTGAACGAAAAATTAAAAATAGGGGGAACTTTTTTCAATTTAAAAAAAAATTAATGTTGCTACTGTCATCTACATATAATTGTTCCTCGAATGTGAGGGGTTTCAGTTTCGTTACGAAAAAATAATGAAAATAGTTATCACCCTACTGTACACCCATCCCTTGCCACCGGGATTTACTAAACTAGTTTGTTTCTCAAATTGAGCAATGCAAACCAGTTTACAAGCGGAATAATCCAGCCAAGCGCTGGAGGTTAACATGGGGCCCCATGATTTGTCGGAGGTTAACGTGGGGCCCCATGATTTGCTGGAGGTTAACGTGGGTCCCCATGATTTGTCGGAGGTTAACGTGGGGCCCCATGATTTGACGGAGGTTAACGTGGGGCCCATGATTTGCTGGAGGTTAACGTGGGGCCCCATGATTTGTCGGAGGTTAACGTGGGGCCCCATGATTTGCTGGAGGTTAACGTGGGTCCCCATGATTTGTCGGAGGTTAACGTGGGGCCCCATGATTTGACGGAGGTTAACGTGGGGCCCATGATTTGCTGGAGGTTAACGTAGGGCCCCATGATTTGCTGGAGGTTAACGTGGGGCCCCATGATTTGACGGAGGTTAAGGTGGGACCCCATGATTTGCCGGAGGTTAACGTGGGTCCCCATGATTTGTCGGAGGTTAACGTGGGGCCCCATGATTTGACGGAGGTTAACGTGGGGCCCATGATTTGCCGGAGGTTAACATGAGGCCCCATGATTTGTCGGAGGTTAAGGTGGGACCCCATGATTTGCCGGAGGTTACTATGGGCCGAAGATTATCCGTCAGGTGCCAACCCAGAGTGTACAATGTGTTGATGTAGAAAAAGAGATAAATTACATCGCTATCGGTAATTCCCACAAACACATTCATACGTGCCTGCACAGGAGGCTAGTTGGTAGAATTTTAAGCAAGGTGAAGGTCGCGTAACCAAAAGACTTTTTGCGCAATATATTCAACCCCCCCCCCCCCTTTCATCCATTTTTTGTAATGTCCGAAAAAAATGTCTTCTGTGCCCCAGCCTCAAGTTACTTTTATCAGCATCGGCCACACAATGCCACATGTTACTTTTATCAGCCTCGGCAACACAATGCCACATGTTACTTTTATCAGCCTCGGCAACACAATGCCACATGTTACTTTTATCAGCCTCGGCAACACAATGCCACATGTTACTTTTATCAGCATCGCAACACAATGCCACAAGTTACTTTTATCAGCATCGGCAACACAATGCCACATGTGTACATCTGTTTGTCGGGCGCAAAAAAATAAATACTTTGGTGAGTTTAATAATCCAGGAATTCGAAAAAAAACCCATGAGGAAAATTTCAAATAATTGTCAACAATTTCTCAGAAATCGCTCACACGCTAATAATAGTTAATGTGCAACTGAGCTTATCAGAGGTGTATCTAGCATTTCGCGACATTACGTTTGTGGGAGGGGGGGGTGAGGGAGGGGGGCTTAGGTGAGTTTCATTCGTGGGTTGTCGAGAGTTGGGGCGCACCACAGGGCCGGCCTTATGAATTGCGGGGCCCCCTTTAACGGATGCTTGCGAGGTCCCTCTTCTAATTTTTTTTTACAATAACAACTGTTACTATTAATGATAAATGTAAATTGCGGCGGGGCCCCTGCCAGTCACGGGACCCAATTTGGAGCAATCGTTTAAATCGGCCTAAGGCCCGGCCCTGCCACACCATATTGATAGCCCATTTAGAGGCGGACGAGCATATGAATATTAACCAGGGCTTACCATTTATATCTATCTCCAATTTGTAGGGTCACAGTACAGACGGTCCTGACCGAGAGCCATACGTGCAGGCTGCAGGCAGACCCACCGACAGAAATTTCGGGCCCCTGGGCAGGGATGTCACGCCCCCCCCGTGCTGATAAAAATATTTTCAAAAGTTGATTGGCCAGCTCAGTCCGGACCCCTAAAGCTCGCCCTTAAACTCGCTGGGCCCCTGGGCATTTGCCCCCGCCCCTGCCCATGCTCCCCCCTCTCGGCGATACTGGCTGCAGGCTACTTAGCGCACAGCCCCCCACCCCATTTGCGGCCTTTCCCTTGGCGCCCAGCCTTGGTGCGGATACCGTGGTCGACATCACCAATAACCGCCACTGAATGAATGTGTGGACACGTATTTCTGTTCGGATTTCCCCCATTTTATTTGAGTAATGCTTTTGAGGAATAGTTCGTGGCCTTGACCTAGTTTATCTTATGTAAAACGTTGAGCCAGATGTTGCTGTATCACAAGTTCTGAAAGTTTGATTGGACCAGGCCAACCCATCGCTAAGGTATGTTTGATTTTTATTCCTCGTCTAGTTAGCTAATATTATTTCCGTGTTTGTATATTAAAGACAGCGGTATACTGTAAATTATTTTTGTAGAAGGAATAACGCATAGAGAGAAAATTAAATGTCGTACAATGTCAGAAATCATTGATAATATTCAACTTTATAAAGTGCTCATACGGGAATTCCCAGTCTTACCTAATGGGTGTTCATCATATCACATGACTACATCGCTAGTACCGAGTAAACTAATATCAGATGGTATTATTAATACTGCTCTATAAATGAAGATTAACATTACTAAAAAAACATTATCGGCAATTTTTTCTAATCCCAATACAAAAATGCATTTCTTTATCTATCTATCTATCTAACTAGGTAAAAGTGTATCGGTTGAATCATTTTTGCTGGAATGGAGCAGGAAGGATCTAATTCAAATGAGCCGCCAAGCGCGGGTAATATTTCACAGATTTCACGTCAAACATTTACAGTTCACTTCAAATTATCATTTTCGTCAAAACATTTTAACAAACCCTTGAAATGTTTTTTTTTAAATCTCAATATAAAATATCAGCAAGCATTTTGCTCATATATTTCATATCGATAAATTGATACAAAAATAATCAATCTTACCACATTCTAATTGTAGCAATATGTGGTAGCATTAATGACCTTAAGCCATCCATCTTTTTTGTTTAAAGTGAAGATATTTACCATTTTATTTTAAAATCGCAAATTTTTTGATATATTACAGTAAATAACTACCGACGATAACCTCACACTGTTTAAACTAAATGAACGATCCCTGTATAATAAATAGACAAATAAATCAATAAATAAACAGTTCAGATGAAATACCAGAGCATGTTGTTTTACTTTGTAGTGAATGAGAGTACAGCTGCAGAGCTACAAGAACTGTGCTCTGACCCCATGCTGCAAGAACTGGCCAAGCAGTTTGAATTATCGGTAAATATTTATGCGAATTGTTTGAACTGTTTTATAGTTTTTTTTATATCTACATACAATGTTTTGATCATGTTATTATTATGGGATTCTATGAATTTTTAATCAAATGTATGCACACACATACAGACAGACACATAGACACACTCACTTACGCAATGACACACAGACAGACACACACACATACAACCACACACGGGCATACAGAACAATACACAAACATACTCAATAACACACAGATAGACATACGCACACACAACACACAGACATACTCAAAGATACACAGACATACACTCAAAAACACACACAAAGATACTTAGACGATTACACTCACTGACAGACACACAGACGGACTCACACACAGACACACCCACAGACAGACACACACACACGAAAAAAGATACAGACATCGACAGATGCACACTCACACGCAATGATATGCATACATACAGACAAATACACAAACACAACAACACACACACACACACACACACACATATATATATATATAAAGATATATATATATATAATTTTTCTATATGAAGATAAATGAATCACGTGATATTGAGACGCACCCCGATGGGGCTGATGGTAAAGAGAATCCTGATGAGGGAAATGATGGTAGGTGTCCTAACCTTTTCACTGTTCCTTGTTTGAAACCAAATTGTTGACAAATGTTCAACAAGACATCCAGTTCAGCGGTTCCCAATGCGTGATATCTACTGACTTGGTCTGTCTGTGGAGGAATTCTTCAATTGATAAATACATTATCAGTAATTACTTCCCTATTGATCTGTCTAATGCAAATCTTAAAGTAAGCTAGTCTTGCAAAGTAAAATAGTAAACCTATCTATCTATCTATCTATCTATCTATCTATCTATCTATCTATCTATCTATCTATCTATCTATCTATCTATCTATCTATCTATCTATCTATCTATCTATCTATCTATCTATCTATCTATCTATCTATCTATCTATCTATTTATTTATTTATAAGGACAGTGTGTAAGAAAGTAAGTAAGAAGCCTAATTGAACTTGCGCGCGGGTGCTGTATCGTGCCAAACCAACTTGCCTATGTGCTGCAAAAGGTACAATGAAGTGCTACTATACAATATATAAAAAAGACTGATCATTGCTGTAAAACTGTTTCACGCAAACGAATCATTTCCTACGGTAGTTTGCCATGTGAATTAACTTTGTGAACCTCTGGTGCAGAGCCTGGCTAATTAAGAGAAAAATTATTGCATCCCTTATAAATGTATAGATAAATATACGCGGTATTGAGAACTCTAGAAGTACACAGATTTAACTAGCCTATTGGTTTTTGCAGGTGATTTATAATTACCATATATAGTTGTTAAATTAATCAAGTTTACTAAAAACTACGATGTCTTCTTGTTTGACAGACGGTTCAAGACCTTCGAGTTCTGGACATCAAGTTGACATCAACCCAACGATGCACCCACGTCAGAATGGAGTGATCGCCATTAACACTTTGTCTGCTACATTTGAAGCGGTTCGACCAATATTTCTATCTATCTATCTATCTATCTATCTATCTATCTATCTATCTATCTATCTATCTATCTATCTATCTATCTATCTATCTATCTATCTATCTATCTATCTATCTATCTATCTATCTATCTATCTATCTATCTATCTATCTATCTATCTATCTATCTATCTATCTATCTATCTAATCTAATCTATATAATCTATCTATCTGTCTAATCTAGCTAATCTATCTATCTATCTATATATCTATCCATCATTAAATATATCCTCCATCTATATATATCTGTCGGCCACTATATTAGTATGTCATCTATCAATCCATCATCTATTTATCTATCCATATATCTATATAACGCTATGAATCTTTGTCATGTGCTGTTATTTTTTCCCCTCGACAGTTCACACCAGGAGCTGCACCAACAAACGCGAGTCAATCTCTAAGTATAAGTTTTTATAATTATAACATATTTACTTTGTACACGAATAATTTAGACATTGCATCCTTAAAACTGTAAATCATTGTTAACCCAATAGAAGTCTTATTAACAGAAATATATCCTCTATTCTAAAGTTCACATTGATGAAAACTTTGAACAAGAGTTGAAAAAAGGATTTGAAATGGGTAAAGTTTACTTCAACGCACTAAAAAATTCTCCGAATTTCGTAAGTTCGTTTTTTTTTTGTCTTTCTCCTTGATATTTCACAAATTTTAAAATATTTTACATATTAATTTTCTATTTAAAAATCCTGTGTTTACTTGTTATTCATCGTATGCGTCTTGGCTGTCTTGTGTTTACTTGTTATTCATTGTATGCGTCTTGGCTGTCTTATCTTTACTTGTTATTCATTGTATGCGTCTTGGCTGTCTTATCTTTACTTGTTATTCATTGTATGCGTCTTGGCTGTCTCGTGTTTACTTATTATTCATCGTATGCGTCTTGGCTGTCTTATCTTTACTTGTTATTCATCGTATGCGTCTTGGCTGTCTTATCTTTACTTGTTATTCATCGTATGCGTGTTGGCTGTCTTGTGTTTACTTGTTATTCATTGTATGCGTCTTGGCTGTCTTGTGTTTACTTGTGATTCATTGTATGCGTCTTGGCTGTTTGTGTTTACTTGTGATTCATTGTAGAAATATTGCAGATTTTTCTTGTCTGTTTAATACTTTTTACATTTTTTACCCTCAGAGTTTTGAATCTCCACCTCTAGTATTACCAGAAGGTACTTTGCAGAGTTAAGGACTTGTTAAGTTTGTAGGATATATAGAAAGAGAGTTCTATTCATGTGCCCTTTCATGACCTATCAATTACCTGAGAAAACCCAAGTTGATCACGCCCAAAGCTTTGTCTGTTAATTTGGTTTTCTTTATGTCATTAGGTCCAAGTTCAGCGGACATAGTACGCATGGCCTGTCAAGTGATGCAGAGTTTGTACCAACAGCACGAGCAGAATAGGCACACAGCTAGGTCTATGGCACCTCTGGTAAGACATCAAAACTTCGGTGTACTGACATCATTGACACGTCTAACAGGGTACTGACATCACTGACACATCCTGCAATGTACTGACATCATTGACATGTCTCGCAGTGTATTGACATCATTCACAAACATCATGATGTGTACTGACATCACTAACACGTCGATCAGTGTACCGACATCCTCTACACATTGTTTACATTTTATACTCCAATAAGTCTCGTGTTTTTAGATGGACTGTAAGCCATGTTTACATTTCACTACAATGTAAAATTAGTGCGAAATAAATTTTGTACTGAACGGGTCCGTCCGTCAGGCACTGTTGCCAAGTGACCGCAAGTACCACTCAAGTCTCTTCCTTCCCCACCCCCCCACCATTCCCCCCCCATCCAAGAGCCAGGAACTGTCCTGGTCATATGTTCGCTTTGGGACGACATTCCCGCATGGCCTACGACACTAGCTAACTTATGACCGGATGGTCGTTTGGTACAGCCGCTCTACTGTTGATCTGAAGATCACTTGTTCGATCTCCGGTCATGGTCGGTCGAAATTCCCCGCTGTGTCTCCCGTGATGCCTCCACGGCCATTGAACTATCGGCTACGTCGGGGATTAAAGAAGGGCACTATAAAAATAGTCTCCAAAAAGTGGTTTATAGGATCCAAGAGATTTCATCTCATCCTTACAGCAACTTTGCATACTAGCTAACTTCTCGATTGGTCTGACCTCAGATTAAGTGTGCCCCTTAGTACATAAAAGCAGTGCCGAACCTAGAGATTTGGGGGCGTGGGGGGGGGACTGGGCTTATTTTGAGGGCCTCCTGCATTTTGGAATTCGACATCATTGTAAAGGTATAATTGTTTTGTATAAAGGTATTATTGTTTTGTAAACATTGGGATCACTTTTTATTTAACTGAGATCCGGGTTTTTATATTTCCGGAAGAAAAATTAGCAGTTGACAAATCACTCTTGTAAGGGACAGACGTGTCCATGTTTTTTCCTAAGAGAATATTGTATTTTTACATTATGAGTGATCGTGAGCGTGAGAGTTCACCTCCATGATGGAAATATTTTCTAGGCAGTTTTTGTGTATAAGTATTTGAGTATAATACAAATGGATTGTTAGAACATAATTCAGTTCTTACTTAAATGTGGTGATCCAACAGATTATTTTGCAATGTGTACAGTGAACTTATTTATCGTACTTTTTATATTTATTGTGTCGTAATAAACTTATGTCAGCAAAGAACTGTAGTCCTTCACTATATGTATGAAAGAAGAGCCACAGCTACCACACACGCCTCCAAGATAAAATCATACTTATATTTAAACTCAATAGTGCCTCGGCAAAGTATTAATACCCTTACCAGGATGCAGCAAATACAAAATCAATACCCTGACAATCATGACATAAGATAATGTACTTAATATTTAATGTAAAAAAATTTGTTGGGGGTCCCCCCTCAAGCTGGGGCCCGAGAGGGACTTTCGAATTTGAACTCCACCCTCCCCCCATCCTAGGTACGCTACTGCATAAAAAAAGTTAACTTAAACTTATTCACTGCATTTTATATTGAACCATTTTAATGCGTCAAGTTTTGTGACAAAATCGAAATGAAGTCTCTACTTCCATGGCCGGCATTATGAATTGAGGGGCCCAATTTAAAGGATGCTTGCGAGGCCCCCTCTTTAACTTTTTTTACAATTACAACCATTACTATTAATTAGATCATGTAAATTGCTGGGCCCCTGCCTGGCGTGGGGCCCTTTTTGGAGCTATCGGCCTTAGGTCGGCCCTGTGTACTTCACTTAGTAGAATTTATATTTTGTCACAAATGTGAAGATGTCACATTTTTTTTTAATATGACTCTTTTTTTCCCAATAGGACAGACTTTTTGTGGAGCGTCCCAGCCAAGGCGACGAGGTCAAGGTTGGCCGTGACGTAGTTAAAATGGATGACAAGTGTGATGAAAAAGGAAGTCGAGATTGTGAAACGATTAATGTTAATGTTGACAGTCAAACAGCCAAAGACAGTCAAACAGCAAGTGACAGTCAAACAGCGAGTGATAGTCAAACAGCAAGTGACAGTCAAACAGCACGTGACAGTCAAACAGCCAGTGACAGTCAAACTGCCAGTGAAAGTCAAACAGACAGCGATAGAAACAGCCAGTGTGAAGGTCAATTAGACGGCCGACGGTCCGCAGGGGAAAACTACCTAGGTGATGATAATTCCAACTTGATATTAAGTCCGATATCTTTATGTCCGGCGTTCGTTTAGATTTTATCTGCAACTACGCAACCAAAGCTAATTTCCAGATTTTGTATTAGCGTAAAATTCACACTGATCTGAAATATTTTACTAATTGTGGAAATTGTCTTTATTTTTTCCAGCCGCCAGTGAACCGTGTCTACAACAAGACATGAAACAATGCTCGAAAAATCCTGACCACGCCAATTTCATACCTGTGTCTGACTTCCGTATAGAACAGCTGCCCGAGTGCTACAGAGATCAAGACGTATTCGATTGCATCATAACGTCCAGCGACTTGACCGTTCGAATCCTATCCACTTATGTAAGTCCAATGAGACCGGACACATGGAAGAATGGCCAGAAATATTTATTCAGTGACCAACGCGGTAGTAAGGTAAATTCATCCGGGACTGGAGCTGTGAAAAGTGTGAGCAGAGATGTGGAATGTGAGCCCAGCTGCACAGAAGGGCTTCCGAAGTCGTCGGCAACAAAATTTGTAGGGGAGGTGCGTGTGCGGACGGCCAGGCACGTCATTTTTGACGACGCTGAAGCCAGAGAGGCCACCTGCAGACTTTTCTTTGATCAGCCTAAATCCCGCAAGGAAATACTTCCTGTGCTCAGAGTGGAGCTGGCAGACACTGACTCCGATTATTGTGAGATTGTCTGCGGCGTAGAAGACCCGATGGTTTTAGACAGGCTGGACGCGCTGCTGGAGAAGAATTCGAGGCTGTCGAGAAAAGTGAAGGAGAAATTCCCAGACTCTGAAGAAAAATTAATCTTTATCGCGTCACACCCACACGGATACTCTAAGCAGATCACCATTGGTCAACTGAAGGACGTGGACATCATGGGGCTCTTTCATAGCCAGTACAAGTACAACGCCCCCACCTGCCCAGGGTCCAGCGGGGCGCGGATTAACATCATCGGCAACGGCGCAGACGTGCCCGAAATTTACAATGACCACGTCCACAGCGGAGCCTTATGTTCCGACCTGAACCACTCTGGAGAGGGCAGAGAGTTCAAACACCTAGTGGAACTGTCTAGACTCCTACCCCATCCAAACCAACGACATAACGAATCTCAATGAACACACCTGAGATGACGTTAAGTCTAACGTGGAGTTGTTTATTGGATTCCTGGCTATTCAAACGTATATCTACATCGCTTCATTTCATTTTAAACTGGCGATGGGTTTTTTTTTTTGGTTTTATTTTGCAAGTGTTATTGTTTTCATTTTCGCCTTATTTCGTTTTTTTAAAAAAAATATTATTTCGTTGTCATTCATATTAAAGAGGGACTTGGTTCAGACATTGTATACATACAAACATACCTATATATATATATATACAAACTTCTAGTTTTGAAAAAAAGTGAACTCTTATAAACTTTGTTTATTTTTGCATCAGTCAAGATTGAGAACATTTGCATCAAAACCAATTGGGCTCATTTCAAAGAAACATTCCTTGTGACCCGTGGAACCTCTCCTTATGTTTATGCTATGTTTACGATACCACTTGGTCAGTAACTTAAATTCAGTAGTAAATACAGACCAAAAAAAACTAGTATTTTTATACAAAAATCGCCTCGTTCATTTAGAAAAATGGACTTGTGTAACTGCGATTTTATTCTGAGAAATGGTTTATGGATTTATAGATTTTTTTTTCAAATTTCCTGCTAAATTAATTATGTCTATTACATGTTCTACTCTCTATACATCATTATTATATTTTACATTTTCTACTTTATGTTTCAAGTATATTACAGACTTGAGTCAATGTATCATACATAATACATGTACTGCTAAACGTGTTTGTCTGACAAGTGTTTCTTACATCTTGTACTAATTGTATGTAGCTGTGTGTTCTCAAAGATGTATTCCATATATAATATACGTCTGCTAAATGATACGATGACGTGTTATAAGATGACATGTTCTAGTACAAAATATGTAATATATATTGAAAGATCCACTTTCCGTATTTTATAAAAGAGTAAAAAGTAAACAATTCTATTGCACCATTTCATTCATAGTTTTCGATGTTCTAAGATATTGTACTACATAGAATCCACCAAAAGAAATAAAAAAAAAAACTCTGTTTTGCTTTGAGTGGTTTATTATCAATTATTCATTCTTTCAACATCCATTTTACTCTAATTCTGTTCTAGTTGATTTTCCAATAAACATTTTCCTTTTCATGCAAGCTTTACAAACCTGCTTGTCCACCATCTGCCCAATTTGTGCAATTAACACCACCTGAACGTGTAGAATAAAATGTAAACATTTATAAGAGCGTATTGTTCAGCCAAAAATTTATTGAATCAAAGAAAATGAATAGTATTTTATACTCGGATGGTTAAGCGGCGTAGAACACTTCTTGACCTTCGACCTGAGAGTCCCGGGTTTGATGCTCGGTGAGAAACAAGGGAATTTTCCCCAGGTGAAATTCAAAGCCAAGTCCCACAGGTCCACCCAGCTTTAAATTGGTACCAGGCATACGTTAGGGAGGTAAAGGTGGGCGGACGTTGTGCTGACCACACCATTTCTTCATATAACGTGGTTACTGAAACAGACCAGACCCTAACCCTAACCCTACACAGAAACAGATGAACCCTACACTTCATCTGTCGTGATGGGCCTTTTTAGGGCTAAAGGAAACTGGACTATTATAGTAAATCATTCACACCATGTTGATACCAGCACGCATGTAATCGATTCCCTGAATTTAAGACTTGCATCGAGTATAATCACGACCGTTGAGATGATTGGTGTGTGTGTTTGAGTGAGTTTGTGTGTGTGTTTGTATGTTTGTGTGTCAGTGTGGGTGTGTGGGTGTGAGAGGGGGCGAGGGAATCAGAACCGAAGGGTACCTTACTATTTCAAGAAAATAGCTATCGGGCGGTTAAAAAAAATTTGGCCCGGGTTTAATGACCCTGTCAGTTGGTGGGGGGGGGGCATATGGCTCTGGGCCTGATGTTTTGCCGACCTTTAAAACATTGGGTGACTCGATGAGCCCCGATTAGCAATCAAAAGATAACAGGTTTAGGCCCAGGTAGTTCTGGTCACCCATGTCCTCCCCCCACGGGGTTGCCCCCAAGGGCATTACTCTATCCACAATTTTCATGATGAAAGAAAATGCTCGACTGTGGATGCATTGGCTTTTACAACACACTACATTAGTAGTGCACAGTTAACAACACACTACATTAGTAGTGCACAGTTTACAACACACTACATTTGTAGTGCACAGTTTACAACACACTACATTTAGTAGTGCACAGTTTTTAAATGACGCTCCTAGGCTAGGTTTACTACGCTTCGTTTAAATTTGTACAACACATATAGTTAATTGTCTTGCTCTAGTGGACGCTACGACAGTTTTGTATTGGGCTGTGTTTACTAAGCTATGTTTACATTTTGTACAACCTTTCTGGTCAATCGTCTTGCTCCAGTGGATGCTACTACAGTTTTTTATTGGGCTGTGTTTACTAAGCTATGTTTATATTTTGTACAACATCACTGGTCAATCGTCTTGCTCCAGTGGATTCTACTACAGTTTTGTATTGAGCCATGTTAACTAAACTATGTTTATATTTAGTACAACCTTTCTGGTCAATCCTCTTGGTCCAGTGGATGCTACTACAGTTTTGTATTGGGCTATGTAAACTAAGCTATGTTTACATTTTGTACAAAATTTCTGGTCAATCGTCTTGCTCCAGTGGATGCTACTACAGTTTTGTATTGGGCTGTGTTTACAAAGCTATGTTTACATTTTGTACAAAATTTCTGGTCAATCGCCTTGCTCCAGTGGATGCTACTACAGTTTTGTATTGGGCTCTGTTTATTAAGCCATGTTTACATTTTGTACAACCTCATCGGTCAAACGTCTTGCTCCAGTGGATGCTACTACAGTTTTGTATTGGGCTATGTTTACTAAACTATGTTTACATTTTGTACAAAATTTCTGGTCAATCGTCTTGCTCCAGTGGATGCTACTACAGTTTTGTATTGGGCTGTGTTTACTAAGCTATGTTTACATTTTGTACAACATCACTGGTCAATCGTCTGGCTCCAGTGGATGCTACTACAGTTTTGTATTAGGCCTTATAAACTAAGCTTTGTTTACATTTTGT
Organism: Bulinus truncatus; assembly: GCA_021962125.1. NCBI lineage: Eukaryota > Metazoa > Mollusca > Gastropoda > Planorbidae > Bulinus > Bulinus truncatus. The sequence goes on from JAGDYQ010000089.1 coordinate 1,380,868, forward strand.
ACAACGTCATTTGTCAATTTTCTATCTCCAGTGCATGCTATTACAGTTTTGTATTGAGCCATATTATCTAAACTATGTTTATATTTACTACAAACTTTCTGGTCAATCGTCTTGCTCCAGTGCATGCTTTTACAGTTTTGTATTGGGCTATGTTTACTAAGCTATGTTTACATTTTGTAGATCATTTCTGGTTAATTCGTCTTGCTCCAATGGATTCAGCTATAGTTTTGTATTGGGCTGTGTTTACATTTTGTACAACCTTTCTTGTCATTCGTTTTGCTCCAGTGGATGCTACTATAGTTTTGTATCGGGCTGTGTTTACTAAGCTATGTTTACATTTTGTAGATCATTTCTGGTTGATTCGTCTTGCTCCAATGGATTCAACTATAGTTTTGTATTGGGCTGTGTTTACATTTTGTACAGCTACTTTTGTCAATCGTCTTGATCAAGTGGATGCTACTACAGTTTTGTTTGGACCATGTAAACTAAGCTATGTTTACATTTCGTATATCATTTCTGGTTGATTCGTCTTGCTCCAATGGATTGAACTATAGTTTTGTCTTGGGCTGTGTTTACTAAGCTATGTTTATATTTAGTACAACCTTTCTGGTCAATTGTCTTGCTCCAGTGGATGCTACTACAGTTTTGTATTGGGCTGTGTTTACTAAGCTATGTTTATATTTAGTACAACCTTTCTGGTCAATTGTCTTGCTCCAGTGGATGCTACTACAGTTTTGTATTGGGCTGTGTTTACTAAGCTATGTTTACATTTTGTACAACATCACTGGTCAATCGTCTGGCTCCAGTGGATGCTACTACAGTTTTGTATTAGGCCTTATAAACTAAGCTTTGTTTACATTTTGTACAACGTCATTTGTCAATTTTCTATCTCCAGTGCATGCTATTACAGTTTTGTATTGAGCCATATTATCTAAACTATGTTTATATTTACTACAAACTTTCTGGTCAATCGTCTTGCTCCAGTGCATGCTTTTACAGTTTTGTATTGGGCTATGTTTACTAAGCTATGTTTACATTTTGTAGATCATTTCTGGTTAATTCGTCTTGCTCCAATGGATTCAGCTATAGTTTTGTATTGGGCTGTGTTTACATTTTGTACAACCTTTCTTGTCATTCGTTTTGCTCCAGTGGATGCTACTATAGTTTTGTATTGGACTATGTTTACTAAGCTATGTTTACATATTGTACCACCTTTCTGGTCAATCGTCTTGCTCCAGTGGATGTTACTACAGTTTTGTATCGGGCTGTGTTTACTAAGCTATGTTTACATTTTGTAGATCATTTCTGGTTGATTCGTCTTGCTCCAATGGATTCAACTATAGTTTTGTATTGGGCTGTGTTTACATTTTGTACAGCTACTTTTGTCAATCGTCTTGATCAAGTGGATGCTACTACAGTTTTGTTTGGACCATGTAAACTAAGCTATGTTTACATTTCGTATATCATTTCTGGTTGATTCGTCTTGCTCCAATGGATTGAACTATAGTTTTGTCTTGGGCTGTGTTTACTAAGCTATGTTTATATTTAGTACAACCTTTCTGGTCAATTGTCTTACTCCAGTGGATGCTACTACAGTTTTGTATTGGGCTGTGTTTACTAAGCTATGTTTATATTTAGTACAACCTTTCTGGTCAATTGTCTTGCTCCAGTGGATGCTACTACAGTTTTGTATTGGGCTGTGTTTACTAAGCTATGTTTACATTTTGAACACCTCTGGTCAATCGCCTTGCTCCAGTGGATGTTACTACAGTTTTAAATTGGCCTATGTGTTCTAAGCGATATTTTCATTTAGAAAAACCTTTCTGATCAATCGTCTTGCTCCAGTGGATGCTACTACAGTTTTGTATTGTACTATGTTCACTAAGCTATGTTTACTTAGGTGTGTTTACATTTTGTACCAGACATAATTTATTTATCATGCACAAGTCGACAATGCTCCTTTTTCTAACTGTTTTTTTATTTTATTATTAAAGAAAAATTGTAATCGATTTTAATGCACTTTGAAGTGATTGATTTTCTTGAAATTTTGTGTAGTTGTTTTTGCCCCATGGCAATGATTGAATAATTTAATCTGCAATTTTTTATGGTTAATCATTGAGGCAAAAATAATTATAAATTGTTAAGGGATTGTTAAAGGATATAGCCGTGTTTTAATACAACGAACGACACTAATAAATGGGTTATTTCCCTTGCATTGATAACTACATGTTTCAGCTGGAGATGTGTGTTAACACGTGATAACCGATAAAATTAAAATTTATTGCAAAATTTCATTAATATTTACATTAAACGGAGAATGATAAAAAAATATATAAATGCTATTTTCTCTTTGTAAATAACACGCTTTACATAGAAAGTTTGCATTGTAAAATTAAATGCTTACATTAACACACCTCATCGGTTAATGTGTTATACAGCACTGTAGTGCAGGAGGTTCAAACCTAATATACTATAGTCAATCATGTCTTTTCTCTCTCTCTGTCTATGTGTGCATGTGTGTGTGTGTGTGTGTGTGTGTGTGTGCACCATCATTCTTTTTTATCGTCAACTTTGACCTCACCTGCACAACACTGTTCACGTGGTGACCTTACAGTGTGTGTGTGTGTGAAGTCCCTGTAAGGATGAGATGAAATCTCTTAGATCCTATAAACCACTAAATGGGACGGTTTTTATGGTGTCCTTCTTTCATCCCCACCATAGCCGATAGTGCAATGGCCATGGAGGCACCACGCGAGATAATATTGGGAACTTGAGCCAAGACCTTGGTCCACACCGGGGATCGAACCAGGTAACTTCAGATCGACAGTCGAGCGCTTTACCGCACGACCATCTGTCACCTTGGTGACCTTACAGTAGCGTGAGGCTGTTTGGCGCTGAGAGAGAGAGAGAGGTGACTCTAAAAACTGGGAGGGGGTGTGTGTGGCTCCAACCGGAAGTATTAAGCTTTTTTTGTCGGGTGGGTGTGTGGGGAGGGGGGTGTCTCTAATATATGCTGATATATGAATACATTTTCGTTCTTATTCGCAATTCGCTTTTAGCAAATATTTGGCTAATTGATCTTTCTTACAGTTTTTCATCAAAAGAGTTGTCTTGAGATTAAACAAGCAATTAAGCCTGTTCCATTCTGGACACAGGACGTGTTAGCGCATTTTCAGTACGTTTGTTATCTTTCAGTAAATATTTGTAAATTTTGGAAATGTTTATAAATTCAATTGTGTAATGCATATATCTGAAAAAAGATATTAAAAGGACAAGTAAGTCATGTTGAATAACTGTTACAAAAATAAATAATGATTACGCCCCTTTGATTAGCTTTTATTATTTATATTTAAAATATAAGCAAAACGGTACATAACAATCTCTTATATTTTGGCCCTGAGAGGTCAAATCGCGAAATAGACTTTTGATGTACACTTGGCAGGCCAAGACCTACACAATGATATATACATCATGGGTCTAGGACTTATGGTTGCTGAGATATAGGGCGATCCATTATTAATATAGCTTATATAGTAAAAAACAGCACTTTATAAGGCCCCTTTACGGCCCTGAGAGGTCAGATCGCGAAATGGAAAAAAAGTCATTTCTTGGTAGGCCAAGACCTACACAATGATATATACATCATGGGTCTAGGACTTATGGTTGCTGAGATATAGGGCGATCCATTATTAATATAGCTTATATAGTAAAAAACAGCACTTTATAAGGCCCCTTTACGGCCCTGAGAGGTCAGATCGCGAAATGGAAAAAAAGTCATTTCTTGGTAGGCCAAGACCTACAAAATGATATATACATCATGGGTCTAGGACTTATGGTTGCTGAGATATAGGGCGTTCCATTATTAATATAGCTTAAATAGTAAAAAACGGTACTTTATAAGGCCCCTTTTACGGCCCTGAGAGGTCAGATCGCGAAATGGAAAAAAGTCATTTCTTGGCAGGCCAAGACCTACAAAATGATATATACATCATGGGTCTAGGACTTCTGGTTATTGAGATCTAGTGTGATGACAGACAGACAGACAGACAGACATACAGACAAAACGGGGACAATAGAGCATTTTTTTTCGAAAATGCTCTAAAAAAGTCAGTCTTTGTTTTTAAACTTGTTTGATATTTTACCCAAAACTACAAACACAGGTAAGGATGTTTCCACTTTAGTCAACCATTTTTCACTTCCTTTTATCTTTTGAGTTAATTTCAGAATGTGAGAAACCCGTGTGATCTATTGAGGTAGGACGGTGGGGTGAGGGTGTGCTTGCGTATGTGTGTGTGGGTGAGATTGATGTCACTTTACTTCTACTATGTCGTTTGGTATGTAATCAGTGTCGGACAATTAATATTTCGAAGTTCTCTCTTTGAACATGGGGTGGGAAGAAAAAGAGTTTAACAGAGTTTAACTGTTTAATAATTTTAAACTGTCGCTGTTAAAAACCCAAAACATAAATATTTCTAGTAAACAAAAAGAATATCATTTGTCATTTTCAATGTGAAGTTTTTACAACGTTTTTCTTAACTTCACTTCTTGTCTGTTTGATTGTGTATGTGTTTGTCCGCGGAATTTTTACAATCTAATTTTAGACCACTTTCCGATAAGCTATAAAACTCAAAACCCGATGACAATGCAATATTCTTACTATTTCATTATGATTTAATGAGTTTCTTAATAAATAAAATTAAATATGTCTAAATCAAGGGAAATTACTGGTGCTAAATATAGTACACAGTAACGGAATTCGGCACCAATTTTAGACCACTTTCCGAAAAACTATAGCTCTGATACTTTCAATAGAGCTCAGAACCCTATGACAATACAATTTTCTTACTATTTCATTATGATTTGATGAGTTTCTTAAGTGTTTTTCGAAAATAAAATTATTGTGGCTGAAGTAGTGAAGAAAGAATATTCTACTGCGCGGTGACGTCAGAGCTCTCCGGTACGTTCGAGCAGAACTATATATAGTTTAATCGGGTCTGTCTTACACCAACATTTTTTAACTCTTCGTATTAATTGAAAAAAAAAAATTTAACTAAAAAGTAGAAAATAAAAATTACATTATAAAAATTTTTTTTTTATAAAAAACAACATTTTTCTTGCGTACTAAAAAGCAGAAAATAATTTCTGAATAAATTGGTCGCATGGTAATAGTAATAGACTTTATAAGAGATTCTGATTTTTATAAAAACGAAAAACGTTGGGCACATGTTATACAACACTAGAATTAATTTTACATACTCAAATGCATTTTGTTATCTAGACTCCGTTCTAATAAATGATCTGCAATATCGTGATATTTCGAAAATCTTCTGTAATAATTCTTTTGGGATTTAATTGTTAACATTTGATGATTCTAATATTGTAATACAAACATTCACATAACATAATATAAGATTATATATATAGTACGCAAGGAAAACGTTGTTTTTTATAAAATATTTTTGTATAATGTCATTTTTATTAGCTTAATAAAACAAATTGTTAAAGGTTTTTTTTTCCATCTGTTTACCTTTTGAGAATCACTGTCCCACATTTATATGAATTTTAATATCAAAGATGAATAACAGTTGTCTTAATACGTTTTTTTCTATTTGGTAGCTTCTCTAAACATGTCATTCATCTTTCGTACAACTGGCTTTCAAATATTTGAAGTAATCTGTGTCTAAGAAAGACACGTTTTAGTTCATATTTATGATAAAAGCTTTCATTAGTGTATTTACCGTTATTTTATGTATGATTCAAAACCGAAAGTTGAAGTACAAAAAACAAAAGCACAAAACCACTTGAACTAATTCTGACTCTTATGTTAACAATGAGATATTTCATCACCTTCCGCGTTTGAATCTTTAGATGTGAGTCCTTAAAGTACACCTATTGTTGAAAATGTCAACTTTTGTTTTCCATTAAATGAAAAGGGATCATCATTTGTGTATTTCCGCTTCACTTAATGTGTCTTAGCCTGGAACAGCGCATGTTTTTGAGACAAAAAAATTTCTTTAGATGAGTTAGATAAATACCGATTGCTACGACAGTCACTTACTAAATGACAGCCGACAAATTGCTGTGACGTTTTTTTTTTTTGAGTGACAGTTGACAGACTTCCCCTGACAGTTTACCTGAGTGACAGACGACAGACGACAGATCAGACTTCATGTAGCACTGAACAACTTCTGATAAATACTGTGTATTGCGATTCATACTGTTATTTTGAGTTACTTCCCTTTGAGTCATGTTGTTGCTTGTTTTCGCCATATACTTGACGGATTCTTTAGTATGTAAGTATTTCAAGTCACTTAGTACTTGACTGCAGTCAGAGGTTAATTAGGTTAGGTCCACTTAGGTAACGAATATGTTAGGGCCATCATTGAACAAAATATATTCATATAATAGTTTTTAATAAAACGAAAGTGACAATTCTGTAAACAAATTTTTTCATAATAATAATATCGGCCTTTCATTCGGAACATGTTTATTTTATTTTGAAGCCACAGTTTAAAATAGTTACTATGGTCTTAAATATAAGTCTGAAAAAGTAAATATTACCAAATACATTAGTGTGATATGTTTTTATTTCCAACATTACAAAATACATTGCTTTTTAAAATGTATCAATGCTAAACTATCTTCGTTATATATAAACAAGAACACACACACAGACACACACACACACACACACACACACACATAAATATATATATATATATATATATATATATATAAATATATATAGAATGAGATACAGAGAGACAAAGAGAGACAGGCAGAGAGAGAGAGAGAGAGAGTGAGAGAGAAAGAGAGAGAGAGAGAAAGAGAGAGAGAGAGAGATTGACAGACATATATAGAGAGACAGAGAGAGAACAGAAAAAGAGAGAGACAGACAGAGTTTCAGACAGAGACAGAGAGACAAAGAGGCAGAGACAGGGTGAGAAAGATAATAATAGAAAGAGAGAGAGATAGAGAGACAGAATGACAGAGTGAGAGAGAGAGACAGACAGAGAGAGAGACAGAGACAGATAGAGAGAAAGATACAGACAGAGTGAGAGGGAGAGAAAGAAAGAGACAGACAGAGAGAGAGAGAGATAGAGATAGATAGATAGATAGAGAGAGAGAGAGAGAGAGAGAGAGAGAGAGAGAGCGTTAGTGTGTAGATGTACTAATTCGAGCATTCCCGAATCTTAAAACAACCTTACTTAAATAAGAGAAATATACAATGTTATAAGATCGCAGAATAAGATACAATGTATACTGACTGTTGATCTAAGGGTAGTAGGTTCGATCTCAGGTGAGGAGCAAGAGATAAAAACTTTCATAAAGTTTTAGCATTTCATGAGCTTTTAATAAATTTCACTTTCTCTGCTTTTGTGGATTTGTGGCTTGGTTTGGTCTTAGATCTAGTTACTCACTTTGGAACCAGTTCTTATTTAATGAGTAGACTTAAAGTTCAAATGACACGTTGCACATGAAAATTCACGATTTTAATAATTTCGAGTTTTCGAAAATAACATCTTGTAGAATTATGAAGCAAATCAGCAGTCTCTAGTAATATTTATGATGGGAAACATTTCGCTTTTAGATATATCGTCAAAAGAAAAATTTCCAGGTAAAATATGTTTCAAAGTCGTCCCTCATGTCCACCCAGCTTTAAATGGGTACCTGACTTAAATTGGGAAGTAAAGGCGGCTGGGCGTTGTGCTAACCACATAATCCCTTCATATGCCGAGGTTATAGAAATGGATGAATTCTACACTTCATCTGCCCCGATGGCCCGTTTGGGCTACGGGAATTTTCAATCTATTTTCGATATATTTTCTCGATAATTTTTCAACAAAATAGTTAGAAGTTTTATGACACAAACAGTTGACTCTAAAGAGGAGAATTTCATTAACGGTACTTTTTAAAATTATCAATGTTATAAATATTGAAGTTTTACGACTGCTCATATTTTTTTATATAATTTTTATAAATTATTACAACTTTAAAATTTCGCTATATAAGATGATTTTCGTTCTTTTTTATTTTACTATTTAGAAATAAAAAGTGATCTCTTTCAAATTTCCTTTTTGTTTTCAGTTTCATTGGACACAAGTTTAGATTGTACTGAAATGAACGGATTCGGTAAAGTGGAGATAACCTTAAGGTCCGGTGAAGATCAGGCACAGGGGACTGAATTCTCTCTGCAGAGAGGAAACACGGTCGCCCTCTACTGTGTACCATCAGGGGCGTGTCTAGTTCTGCCCTCCCTGCAGGACGATGTTAGGGTAACTGTGGCGGAAACGAACGGATCCCGCGTGATAACTGTACTTGTGGATAAACTGTTGGGAGTTATCTCGCCGGAAGGAAACTGGTCTATACACCATGCGGAGTTAACTAAATGGAACTCTCAACCATCTTGCTATTTATCAATGTCTGGTACGACTATTTTTCAAAACGTTAAAGTAATTTTTTAAAAGCGACGAAGCTCTTGGAGTAAAAGGAGCAAACCAGAATCCGATTTTTTTTATTAGATTCTGTTAAAACCCCACATTCGCATTTATAAATCATAAACTTCTGAAACAAAAAAAAACGACATTTGGGGCCCTTCTGAGCCATACACTACCTCATATTACTAAATCCTACTCTCTTTTGTAGAGGAACCCAAAAAGCCACGGTTCTTAACCGGTGGTATGCGTACCCCCAGGAGTACGGGGGAATGCTTTACCCAGCGACATATACTTATACCTTTAAAACAACAACCAAGAATTTGAATAACCTACGTGTGACGGGGGGTACTGGCGGAATACGTGTGACGGGGGGTACTGGCCGAATACGTGTGACGGGGGGTACTGGCGGAATACGTGTGACGGGGGGCGGGTACTGGCGGAATACGTGTGACGGGGTACTGGCGGAATACGTGTGACGGGGGCGGTACTGGCGGAATACGTGTGACGGGGGTACTGGCGGAATACGTGTGACGGGGTACTGGCGGAATACGTGTTACGGGGGTACTGGCGGAATACGTTTGACGGGGGTAGGTACTGGCGGAATACGTGTGACGGGTACTGGCGGAATACGTGTGACGGGGGGTACTGGCGGAATACTTGTGACGGGTACTGGCGGAATACGTGTGACGGGTACTGGCGGAATACGTGTGACGGGGGTACTGGCGGAATACGTGTGACGCGGGGTACTGGCGGAATACGTGTGACGGGTACTGGCGGAATACGTATGACGGGTACTGGCGGAATACGTGTGACGGGTACTGGCGGAATACGTGTGACGGGGGGTACTGGCGGAATACGTGTGACGGGTACTGGCGGAATACGTGTGACGGGTACTGGCGGAATACGTGTGACGGGGGTACTGGCGGAATACGTGTGACGCGGGGTACTGGCGGAATACGTGTGACGGGTACTGGCGGAATACGTATGACGGGTACTGGCGGAATACGTGTGACGGGTACTGGCGGAATACGTGTGACGGGGGGTACTGGCGGAATACGTGTGACGCGGGGTACTGGCGGAATACGTGTGACGGGTACTGGCGGAATACGTATGACGGGTACTGGCGGAATACGTGTGACGGGTACTGGCGGAATACGTGTGACGGGGGTACTGGCGGAATACGTGTGACGGGGGTACTGGCCGAATACGTGTGACGGGGGGTACTGGCGGAATACGTGTGACGGGGGCGGGTACTGGCGGAATACGTGTGACGGGGTACTGGCGGAATACGTGTGACGGGGGGCGGGTACTGGCGGAATACGTGTGACGGGGGGTACTGGCGGAATACGTGTGACGGGGTACTGGCGGAATACGTGTTACGGGGGGTACTGGCGGAATACGTTTGACGGGGGTAGGTACTGGCGGAATACGTGTGACGGGTACTGGCGGAATACGTGTGACGGGGGGTACTGGCGGAATACTTGTGACGGGTACTGGCGGAATACGTGTGACGGGTACTGGCGGAATACGTGTGACGGGGGGTACTGGCGGAATACGTGTGACGCGGGGTACTGGCGGAATACGTGTGACGGGTACTGGCGGAATACGTATGACGGGTACTGGCGGAATACGTGTGACGGGTACTGGCGGAATACGTGTGACGGGGGGTACTGGCGGAATACGTGTGACGGGTACTGGCGGAATACGTGTGACGGGTACTGGCGGAATACGTGTGACGGGGGTACTGGCGGAATACGTGTGACGCGGGGTACTGGCGGAATACGTGTGACGGGTACTGGCGGAATACGTATGACGGGTACTGGCGGAATACGTGTGACGGGTACTGGCGGAATACGTGTGACGGGGGTACTGGCGGAATACGTGTGACGCGGGGTACTGGCGGAATGCGGAAACGTGTGACGGGTACTGGCGGAATACGTATGACGGGTACTGGCGGAATACGCGTGACGGGTACTGGCGGAATACGTGTGACGGGGGTACTGGCGGATTACGTGTGACGGGTACTGGCGGAATACGTGTGACGGGTACTGGCGGAATACGTGTCACGGGGGGTACTGGCGAAATACGTGTGACGGGGGGGTACTGGCGGAATACGTTTGACGCGGGGTACTGGCGGAATACGTGTGACGGGTACTGGCGGAATACGTGTGACGGGGGGTACTGGCGGAATACGTGTGACGGGTACTGGCGGAATACGTGTGACGGGTACTGGCGGAATACGTGTGACGGGGGGTACTGGCGGAATACGTGTGACGGGGGGTACTGGCGGAATACGTGTGACGCGGGGTACTGGCGGAATACGTGTGACGCGGGGTACTGGCGGAATACGTGTGACGGGTACTGGCGGAATACGTGTGACGGGTACTGGCGGAATACGTGTGACGGGGGGTACTGGCGGAATACGTGTGACGCGGGGTACTGGCGGAATACGTGTGACGGGTACTGGCGGAATACGTATGACGGGTACTGGCGGAATACGTATGACGGGTACTGGCGGAATACGTGTGACGGGTACTGGCGGAATACGTGTGACGGGGGGTACTGGCGGATTACGTGTGACGGGTACTGGCGGAATACGTGTGACGGGTACTGGCGGAATACGTGTCACGGGGGGTACTGGCGAAATACGTGTGACGGGGGGTACTGGCGGAATACGTTTGACGCGGGGTACTGGCGGAATACGTGTGACGGGGGTACTGGCGGAATACGTGTGACGGGGGGTACTGGCGGAATACGTGTGACGGGTACTGGCGGAATACGTGTGACGGGTACTGGCGGAATACGTGTGACGGGGGGTACTGGCGGAATACGTGTGACGGGGGGTACTGGCGGAATACGTGTGACGCGGGGTACTGGCGGAATACGTGTGACGCGGGGTACTGGCGGAATACGTGTGACGGGTACTGGCGGAATACGTGTGACGGGTACTGGCGGAATACGTTTGACGGGGGGTACTGGCGGAATACGTGTGACGCGGGGTACTGGCGGAATACGTGTGACGGGTACTGGCGGAATACGTATGACGGGTACTGGCGGAATACGTGTGACGGGTACTGGCGGAATACGTGTGACGGTGGGTACTGGCGGAATACGTGTGACGGGTACTGGCGGAATACGTGTGACGGGTACTGGCGGAATACGTGTGACGGGGGGTACCGGCGGAATACGTGTGACGGGAGGTACAGTCGCGAACAAATGTTTGAGAACCGCGACCCCAAAAGCCAGGCCCCTCCCTGACTATATTTTTGTATTGGAGCCCATTAATGTGGCCTCTGTACATCACCATCATAGACAAAAACAAATGATAACCCGGGCTTTTAATAAAGCTAAATGTGCAATAGGATAGTGTACAATATATTTATAACAAACAAATACGCCATAAATTATGTGAAATATAGTTGTAAATGACATCGGATAAACTATATATTAACAAGCCCAAAAAAGCCGAAAGCACATCACCATCATATTCATCACCATCTTCACCATTACTTTCACAATCAACATCATCATTATCATCGTCACCATCATTATCACCATCATTATCACCATCATTATCATCACCATCCTCTTCCAGTGGCTGCAAAAAATTCCTTTTCTTAATAGTGAAGAGCCTAAATAATGATACACACTATAATATACAAATATGGCGGCTTTTGGAAATATCAATTTAAATTGATGATGCGCATTCTGTGTAATTTATATTCTGTGTCTTTCCTCCCCTTAGTCAGTTATATCTCAATGTTGGTTAATTAAAATCTCGGTTAATTACAACGTTTGCAGATAAAAAGTAATTCAATGATAGACCTAATATAACCATAACCCTTCTACTATTAAGTTTTATTGAAAAAACAAAATTCCAGATTTTTTAACCCTCAAAATTAACGGGAAGCGAGATAGCCGCATTGTATTGAAGCAAACTGCTGACCTGATTGTTGAATGTGAACAACCTCATCACGTGACATCGCCGATGGACCTACTTAAAGACGGGCAAAAACAGGTTGGAGACGGGACCAGTCACATGACTTGGAGGAAACCAAACGTCACATGCAGTGATTCCGGAACCTACAAATGTGTTCGACGAAACGGGGTCAAATCTGTGGCTGCATTAGTCCATGTTTTATGTACGTTTCATTTTTCTCCTAATGCACTTCAGATTTTTGAAAGGTGAATTGAGAATATGAAAAAAATATATATCTATATACACCATGCATTAGGTGAGCATTTTAAATTAAACGTTGCAGAGTGTTCGACTATCGATCGGAGAGGGTTCTGAGTGATTTTGTGATTTTGTGATTTTGTTCAGGTCCTAGTGAAAAGTCCCAAGTCCACTCAGCTTTTTATGGGTTTCTGACTATAAGTTGACGCAATAAAGGTAACTGGGCGTTGTGCAATTACACAATCCCTTTATATGTTGTGGTTACAGAACAGCCCCATAGCGTGAAAATTCTACAGCAGGGGCCAGGCATTCTGCAGCAGGGGCTAGGCAATCGCAGGGGGGGGGAGGGGGCGGGTAATACATTTTACTAAGTAGGGCAAATAAGCAGAGGGGACCAGACAAAACGCAGGAAGGGGCCTGGCCCCCCGCCCCCCCTCCACCCAGCACGCTACGGGCCTGTTACAGAATCTGATGAATTCTACACTTCATCTGTCCTTATTCTCCATTAGAAGCCTAAATGATGTTTACTTGTTTGTTCCTATCCTTTAATTTACGCCGTATTTACGACGTCAATTATGCCAACAGTCAACCAAGCATTTATAGTACTAAAACGTATAATTGAAAAAAAATAAAAAAGCAAAAATTGTAAAATATAAAACAAGAAACTTTTCGATGCTATTGATAAACTTGGCCGATTTCCTGGACCTCATCGCAACCCCGGAGCTAATTCCTGTAAAATCTTATGCCATAGGGTGATTATGTTTTGGACTTCCAAATATCCTAAAAAATCTGTCTAATGCAGCCTGGAAAAAAAAATCCGACTTTGACGGTTCTGATCCACACTTACATTGCCAAAACAACAAACGAGAAGTTATGCGATTCTTGGGTTTAAAAAAAAAAGCCGTAATTACACTAAACAAGTTGGTCGTATCAAGATAATTATACATCTATTAAATTGATAAACACTTTTTTTTTTAGGTTCTCCAAAGATGATCGGAAGAATTGATGACGTCATTACAATTTCAAATCGACATGATCAGAACGTGAGCATTAAGTTTCAAATAATCTCTAATCCTGAATCCACGTCAGCCGCTGTCCTTTATGGTGCATCAGTCATTTGTAACATAAGCTTCAGTGAAGTCCAGAACATTAACGCCTGTCAAAATATGTTCCTAATTGAATATTTCCACTCGTCAAACTATTCCGGGTTTGTCGAATTAGCAGCTCAAAATTTGAAAGTCCGAGGTAATATCAACGCCACTATTATTATCAGCAATGGGGTAGAGCCTGACTTAATGGTCAGCATAGTATTTACTGAAGGTCAGTAAAGTGAAATGATTTCATTCTACCTATAAAATATATCCAGCTACCACCTTAACTACATTTTTGCCTGTCTGTCCACATCATACCTCCATGCTTCATTAGTATTTTCCCCCTAATCTTGTTTTCTGCTTTTAACATCAACCATTTATTTATCATCATCTATCAACCTAAAGTTTATACCAACCTAATGTTTATACCAACCTAAAGTTTTCCTAAAGTTTATATCAACCTAAAGTTTATACCAACCTAAAGTTTACCTAAAGTTTATACCAGCCTAAAGTTTATATCAACCTAAAGTTTATACCAATCGAAGGTTTATTCTTTATCTCCTCTGATCTATTATTAGTCATTACTCATAAGGCATGATTTATTCATCTATTTACCCTTATTTATCAATAGTCTATTATTTATAATCATCTAACTTCGCGGTTCTCATCTGCTGGTACACATACCCCAATGGGGTTGGTGAAAGGTAATGCACGGGGTACACTTATCACTTTCGTTTAAAACAGCCGACAATTTGAAGAAGGATGCGTAAGCCCAAATGTACTTATTCGAAAGGTGAAACCAGGTACATTTATACCACAACTTAAGTTCGTACCATTTGGCTTACAGTCGCGTTGTCTTCACGTCTACTTATACAAAAGTCACTTACTAGCGGCTAACTACACTACAACTAACTCTCAGGACTATCCACACCGGACTACGTCTAGCTAACTCGTATGACTATCAGCACCGTACTGTACTGCATTTTTCTCTTACTTACTGTCTACTAACCTATTTCTAACTTAACTTAATAAAGGTCACGGTTAGAGGGGGTGATCACGTGTGCTATGCAAGTGCCATTAGGGGACGGGTGGTCGTGCGGTGTAGAGCGCTCGACTGTCGACCGGAGGGTCCCGGGTTCGAATCTCAATGAGAACCTTGGGATTTTTTCAGGTCCTGGTGAAAGTCCCCAAGTCCACCCAGCTTTAAATGGGTACCTGACTTTAAGTTGGGGGAGCAAAGGCGGCTGGGCGTTGTGCTAACCACATAACCCCTTCATATGCCTTCATATAGAAACAGATGAATTCTACACTTCATCTGCCCCGATGGCCAGTTAGGGTTAAGGGAACTTTACTTACTACTTACTACTACATGCAAGTGCCATTAACAGGCATCTAATCCAAGTTGGGAGCTAGGCTTGACCAATGTTGTGTACAGCATCTTGTTGGGCCTCCAATTTATCTCCTTCGTTAATACTTCCTCACATGTCCGCATTCTTTAAGATCAACATCCCAACTGCCTCTTGAACACCACGCAACATCAAATGACACTTGGGGAAGCACTCGCTAATACACAACAGCGAACACTTCAAATATCCAATCAGTAATAGGAACAATGTACATAAAAACAAAATAATATAAGTCCATCAAATCTATAAACAAAGTATGATGACAAAATAACAATAAAGTCCATACAAATAGTATAGTCACCAACGGCCCAACTTTTACACTCGTCAACTAGCTACTGTCCCATACGATGAACTCCCTTCTCCACGTTCACCTACAACCACCTTCCCTCCTAACCCCTGATCTCTTCAACCAAATACAGACATGCTCCACTGGTCACACTGGTCACTCCGGTCACTCTCTATTTACGACTTTGATCTTCCACCCTTTTCACGATCAAACCCATGCGGTGAAGATGGGGGTAAATTCTAAACGCTACATTAAATATTAAATTAAAATTAAATAGTTAAATAAGTGACTTTTGTAAAGCGTGAGTTTTAGTTTATCTTCCTAAAACAATCCATATCTCTCTGTTTCTCTATCTTTCTCTTTCTCTGTCACTCTCTGTCTCTATCTCTGTTTTTTTTTCTGTTTCTCTCTCTCTCTATCTCTCTATCGTAATCTTTCTATATCTCTTTCTTTGTATATCTCTCTCGTTCTCTCCGTCTCTCTCTCTCTCTCTCTCTCTCTCTCTCTCTTTCTCTATTATCCTGTTTCTCTGTCTCTGTTTCTCTATCTTCCCCATTTCTCTGTCACTCTTTGTCTCTATCTCTGTTTTTTTTTTCTGTTTCTCTCTCACTCTCTCTATCTCTCTTTTTCTATCTCTCTCTATCGTCCTCTTTGTATATCTCTTTCTTTGTATATCTCTCTCTTTCTCTACATCTCTCTCTCTGTCTCTGTCTCTCTCTCTCTCTCTCTCTCTGCCCCTCTCTCTCTGTCTCTTTCTCGTTTTCTATTTCTTTGAAAACTATTTCTTAGTTTTCGCCGCAACACATGTTTTTCCTGTCCAGTGTTCACCATAAAAAAAAAATGTGTCCACACGTTAATATTGGGCCTTTGCACATCTACACGGGCTGGGGGCCCATTTGAACTCAGCGACTTACCAATTGACGTTCACGTTGCAACGCTCTGCGGCGATCCTGATTTGGAGATTACGATTTTGTTAAACCTAAATGAAAACTGGGACATTTTTCTTTTCTTTTTGACATTTTTTTTGGTAAGTACCTTACAACTATTAGAGACTTTCAAAAGAGTGAACATAGGTAAGTGACATAAGTATACATATAGGGTAAGTGACATAAGTATACATATAGGTAAGTGACATAAGTATACATATAGGTAAGTGACATAAGTATACATATAGGTAAGTGACATAAGTATACATATAGGTAAGTGACATAATTATACTTTAATATTTTTTTATAATTTAAATACGAAAAAGTTCAGTTTGTGCATATTGAACGAAAACTGTAACTCTTTGAACCTGATTTGCACTGATATCAGTAAAGCTGAATTCTGAATAAATTTGTTTCGCATTATAAATTAAAAATCAAAACAACCAACGTTGATTTTCTTTTTTATTTTCAGAATCAAAGCATAGAACAAAACAACCAACACATTTCGCTGATCAACTCATTTGCGAGGAATTAAATTGATTAAATTTATCTAATATCATATCTGATATCAAACTTAATCTGGAGCATAGAAAAAAAAAGCCAGACAATATGGGGGTCTACCAGATGTATTATTTTTAAACGGTAAAAAAAAGTTCGGGAATTCCAAAAATGACGTGGAAATGCTTGTATAAACTTGATCAGTTGTTCAGGTGTCAAGCAGCTAATTGATTGCAAGCAAATCAACATTTTTGTTTACATACTTGTTTTACGTAATTCACGGAGGTGTAAGCATCGGAGACATCTATTTATCTATCTATCTATCTATCTATCTATCTATCTATCTATCTATCTATCTATCTATCTATCTATCTATCTATCTATCTATCTATCTATCTATCTATCTATCTATCTATCTATCTATCTATCTATCTATCAATCAATCTATCTATCTATCTATCTATCTATCTATCTATCTATCTATCTATCTATCTATCTATCTATCTATCTATCTATCTATCTATCTATCTATCTATCTATCTATCTATCTATCTATCTATCTGTCTGTCTGTCTATCTATCTATCTATCCGTCCGTCTGTTTATCTATCTATCTATCTATCTATCTATCTATCTATCTATCTATCTATCTATCTATCTATCTATCTATCTATCTATCTATCTATCTATCTATCTATCTATCTATCTATCCGTCCGTCCGTCTATCTATCTATCTATCTATCTATCTATCTATCTATCTATCTATCTATCTATCTATCTATCTATCTATCTATCTATCTATCTATCTATCTATCTATGTACCTAGCTGTCAGTCTATCTATCTATCTATCTATCTATCTATCTATTTATGTACCTAGCTGTCAGTCTATCTATCTATCTATCTATCTATCTATCTATCTATCTATCTATCTATCTATCTATCTATCTATCTATCTATCTATCTATCTATCTATCTATCTATCTATCTGTCTGTCTGTCTGTCTGTCTGTCTATCTATCTACCTATCTATCTATCTATTTATGTACCTAGCTGTCAGTCTATCTATCTATCTATCTATCATCTTTTTAATTTCATTAATTTTTGTTTTTTTAAAAATTTAAGTCTATTTTGAGCGGTTTTCTTGTATACAACTATTTAACTGCAAAAAAAAAAATATCAAGATAACACTGCTTTGTTGATAATATATTATAACTTATGTTTTTATTTAATTATCCTCCCTATTATCAGTATGTATCATATTTTTGAGGCTTTACCTGCTGTCTGTGTTTTCTTTTTCATTTCCCCCTCATCCCGTAGGTTAGAATTAATTCTTTTATATGATGTTTTACTTGCTCTCCTATGAAATCTATGTAACGTAGAAACACGTATCTCTTGAGCATTTTCCCCTCAGAATTTGTGGGAGCTTTAGTGGTGATCTGTCTACGTCTTCTATCATAGCTGAGTGTGCGATGGTCGTGGTGGTACTATTGCGGACACAGTTGACTGGAGTCATTGGGACTCACACCCGAAACCGGAAGCACCCCGATCTAGCTCACAACCAACACATCACCGAGTCTCACACCCTGTTAATTGCTATTTAGACCCCCGGGTGGATTGATCAATACTTACGACGTGCTGGAAGACGATTCAGTATTGCATCTCTATATTTGACGCTACCCATCAGAATGAAGATGTTGAATTCCTTGTCTTGCACGATCTTCTGGATCAAAGTCATCTCCATGTCTTTATTTTCAGGTAAACTATCATCAGTTTACTATTCCAGAATTGTATATATATAGAGAGACATATATAACAAAATATGTGTAAGATCTGTGAGAACGTGTGATGTAGAGCCAAAAATCTTCCAGTAAGGTAATAACATCTTTTAGTCCTACCATTATAATGATTAATGTATTGAAATGATATGAAGACATTAATATTTTTTCAAAAATAGAAGTTAATATCTAGAAGATAAATTAATAATAGATTGTTGAACATTATGTTACTAGAAGACAAGAAAAAAAAATTCCCTTTCTAATAGGGTCAAAGCAAACAAAATTAAAAAGTGTCCAATCAGCATGCCAAAAAAAAAAATAAAAAATAAAAATACTAATAATATTGCATTGAGAAAAGTCATTAAAAAAGCATTTACCATAGAATTATATCGGTTGACATTATTGCAACGTTTGGTTTTTCAGGCTGGTCAAAAGTTATGTCATAATTCATCTTCACTTTAAAATTTATATGAAATAACAAACTCTGTGTAGCTCACAGCATGCAACACTTTAATGAAACTGTACTAATTTAAAGACTAGAGATCTTCTAAAACTATCAACAAGTTTACTATATAACTACTGATTAGTTACTACTGTGAAAGTCGACACCACTATCCCATAAACCACTACATCTAACCCATAAACATGTCAGCAGTGTTCCGTCTAGTAACTAACTAACCCATTTCTAACTTAATGTCTGGAGACATAAAGGAAGGGGGGGAAAGGGGGGTGACACTCTTGCTATGGATGTGAAGGATAATCTTTAATAAACCGTTAGCAGGCGTCATAAGTTTGGAGCTTGGCTTAAGACCTGGCCCATGAACTTGGGGTTGCATCATGCTATGGAATGGTCAGTTAGGATGGCTCACTCAATAGGGAAGGTAGGGTAAAAAATAGAGGAACAGAGTGGGGGGGGGGGCGGGGGCGGAGTTGGAGGAATGGTAAAATCTACACGCTACAATTGTCATATGCACTAATTGAATGAGAAAAGAAGTAAAGATCAGTCTGTTTAAAGCTGGGTACAATTTTTTTGATGTGACATATTTTAACAGGAAATGACAATTAAAATTGAATGAAAATAATAAAGTAATACTGAAAATAATAAAGTAATACTGAAAATAATAAAGTAATACTGAAAATAATAAAGTAATACTGAAAATAATAAAGTAATACTGAAAATAATAAAGTAATACTGAAAATAATAAAGTAATACTGAAAAAAATAAAGTAATACTGAAAATAATAAAGTAATAATGAAAATAATAAAGTGATAATGAAAATAATAAAGTAATAATGAAAATAATAAAGTAATACTGAAAATAATAAAGTAATACTGAAAATAATAAAGTAATAATGAAAATAATAAAGTAATACTGAAAATAATAAGTAATAATGAAAAATAACCTATAACTGGATCATTTAGTGAAAGAAAAACATACGAAAAACTCATGCACCCATATTTTCACTAAATAATTACTTTACTATGAAACTTCATGAAAAACAGTTTTAAATTACATTCATTAATAGAAGATTTACATTGACTGGTAATACAAGACTTACATTGTCTGGTAATACAAGATTTACATTGACTGGTAATACAAGACTCACATTGACTGGTAATACAAGACTTACAATAAATTGTAATACAATAGTTACATTGACTGGTAATACAAGATTTACATTGACTGTTAATACAAGACTCACATTGACTGATAATACAAGACTCACATTGACTGGTAATACAAGACTCACATTGACTGGTAATACAAGACTTACAATAAATTGTAATACAATAGTTACATTGACTGGTAATACAAGACTTACAATAAATTGTAATACAAGACTTACATTGACTGGTAATACAAGACTTACAATAAATTGTAATACAAGACTCACATTGACTGGTAATACACGTATTTCAATTATAATCACATTTGAATTTTTTTTTTCTGAGAAAAAGAATAATCTTTTTATTTTCAATAGCGAACTAAAAATGATTATTTTCAACTGTGTTATGTTTATACATAAACAAATACCTAAACCAGATATATGAATATGTATACATGCTACAATAAGAACCACATAATTTATATTTAAATCTGAGATTTGAAAAAAAGCGATATTTTTTTAACAGGCCGGAACAGTCGTAATTTGAAGTTACCACATGTATGTTATCAGTGGCATAGCTAGCTTAACTCGCGCCCTGGGCGCAATACCATTTTTAGCGCCTTCCCCCACATTCAAAAACCATATAATAATATATGTAAAATATACCATTTGGCGCCCCTTTGTGAGTAGCGCCCGGTGCATGATAGCCCCCCTCTCCCCCCCCACTACGCCACTGTATGTTATATCATATATATCAGACTCGTTTCAATGAGTGGGACTATCCGCCATTGAACAGTAAGTCTCACAAGTGTGCAGGAACTCAGCGCTTTGTGCACATTATACCATCGCGCACAAATATCTCGTACAGTTGACCCATACACAGTTGTGTTGCGCACGCAATTTAACATTTCCACCAATAGCTGCGCAGCCAGTATCAGTTGCCTCACGCGGAGTTTCGTGGACTCACGCAGATAGATTATTTACTTTTTCATTCTTTTGAGTAGTTGCTTAGAACAGTGGTCTCGAGATTTGGGCGACTTTCCATATGATCGAGAGGTTAACCGGAAGTTGAGCGGATGTGAGCGGCAGTGGCATTATAAATCAAAACAATCTAAAATATAAATAATCAACCCCCCCCACCACCGGTCCGCGGTGAAATTATTAAACGTTGACAGGTCCGTGGGCGAGAAAAAGCTGGGGATCACTGATATAAAAGGCCGACGACCCCTGGGAGGCACTGCGGCTCATCCGGGCTCATGATGCAGTGGGGGAAAGGTCCTGAGCTGAACGCAAACCCGCAACGGAGAAAAAGGTTTGTGTATTCCTTTTTGAAATCCCAGCCATAGCGGAGGTTGTTATGGGCATGAAGACCTAAAGTAAATATCATGCGTAAGGTAGAACCCATAACCCATGTTGACGCTTTATTGGGTACTCCATAACATGCTGACTCTTTATTGGGTACTCCATAACACGCTGACTCTTTATTGGGTACTCCATAACATGCTGACTCTTTATTGGGTACTCCATAACACTTTGACTCTTTATTGGGTACTCCATAACACTTTGACTCTTTATTGGGTACTCCATAACATGCTGACTCTTTATTGGGTACTCCATAACACGTTGACTCTTTATTGGGTACTCCATAACATGCTGACTCTTTATTGGTCTCATTTAAACACCATGCTAATTTTTCTTCCAGGAGATTTTGAAAATGTATCAGCTTTTACCATTTATATATACTGTTGATAGATCGATTTCATAATTTAAACTGTATCCAGGTATGAGCGAAGCTACGATTACATTAAACCAATTTCATGGCAGTTCAAATACCAAATGTAAATCTGGTCTGGTTGAAGGTCGAGATATGCTTCACTTTATAAGTCATGTACCTGACTCCAATCACACAGTTGACTTTCAAATCAAAAGAAAGGAAGGAAGTATTTTTAGGCCAGTAAGTTTACAAGTAAAGTAAAATTGCACGATGTGACTGTTCTTTCATTTTATCTTTTATTTAACTGCATTCTGCATGCGTGTGTATGTAAATTTTTTAACTCAATTTCGGACCTGTTCTAATTTAGTGAGAAAGCTCAAATTCGGCACACATAAATATATATTTTACTTGACGATACACTGTATTGATAGATAATTTCCAGTTCATATTATAATATCTAATAGAATTAAGTTCTTATTATAATATCTAATGGGCGTTTTGCTAACCACACAACCCCTTCATATGTTGAGGTTATAGAAACAGATGAGTTCTACACTTCATCTGCCCCGATGGCCCGTTAGGGTTAAGGGAACTTTACTTAGTATAATATCTAATAGAATTAAGAAGCCAGTTACTATTTTGTAATGTTTATAACAGGAAAATACTGATGGACCATGAGGACAAAATGATTACGAAAGAGTGCAGAAATGTGAATATTTTTTTTTTTTTTAGTATTTTCAAGACCAGCCAAAGAAGCCAAAGTGTGATTAAAACAAAACCACGTTTTATTATTTAAAAAAAAAATAAGTCTAATGGCAACCTGTAATATCGTTCATTAATTTCGTCAGCTCTGCGTTATATCTGAGTGGCCATATAACAGCACTCGGTGCAAAGCTACAATGGGAAAAAATTCAACTGTCGATATCTTCATCCACGCTTATGCCGTTAAAAGCGAAGCCTTATTAAGAGGAAGGTGGCACGTCAACAAAAGCATTATAGAAAGTAAGATACGAACATTGCCGAAGATTTACGGTAACCATTTTTTTTTACGTTTTTTTCTTCTTTTAGTTAGAAATAACTGTTGATTTCAACTATACATTTTTTTTGCGCCTATAGTTCGTAAAAACAATTTTAAAGTAACATGCGAACAAGGAACAAATACATTCACTCCACTATAATAAGCACCGTAGAACAAACATGTCCACACCATGATAGAATCCCCAAATAACAAACACCATACACCGAAAACATAAAATAAACGCCATGGAACAAACACACTTGCATTATAGGGTGAACACAAAGTTACATAAAAGCTCATCATAAATAAAGACATGTTTTTTTTTAAGAGTTAGGTTTCGACTGTGTGTTCGAGGATGTTTTTTGGATATGGCACTATGTGCATATTTTTGCTCTATGAGGCGTTTGTTCTATGGTCTGCAAATATTTGTTACACTGTGTGCATATATTTGTTTTTAGGTTACATTCATTTGTTCTTTGGTGTGCATGTATTTGTTTATAGGTGTGCATGTATTAGTTCTTATGTGTGCATGTATTAGTTCTTAGATGTACATATATTAGTTCTTAGGTGTACATATATTAGTTCTTAGGTGTGCATTAATTAGTTCCTAGTTGTGCATGTATTTGTTCATATGTGTGCATGTATTAGTTCTTAGATGTGCATGTATTAGTTCTTAGGTGTGGATGTATCAGTTCTTAGGTGTGCCTGTATTGTTTAATATGAGGTATAAGTGTTCTACACTTCGTGTGATTTGAATGTCTCCATTTTTGCGCTATACATTCTCATAATCATTTACTAAAATATAAGCGTGGGCGCCCGCGTTATTCAATGTAGACTATTTGATTATTGCTACATATACACTAATGCAAAGACATGATAAGTTCATTATATTGTAAACACCCACGCTTTTAATCTTTATCACGATAATTTATATAAATATTGACAGAGTATGTTGCATTTTTTTTTTACTCTTTAAATATTCATTTCATGAAAACCTTCTTAGCAAGTTTTAGTTTTGTAAAAATGTTTTTCTTATTTATATACCTATACTTATACTTATACATATACTTATACCTATACTTATACTTATACCTATACTTATACTTTACATATACTTATACATATACTTAAACTTATACATATACTTAAACTTATAATTATACCTATCCTAATACTTATACATATACTTATACTTATACCTATACTTATACTTATACATATACTTATACCTATACTTATACTTATACATATACTTATACCTATACTTATACTTATACCGATACTTATACTTATACCTATACGTATACTTATACATATACTTATACTTATACATATACTTATAATATACTTATACTTATACCTATACTTAAACCAATACTTATACATATACTTATACCTATGCTTATACTTATACATATACTTATAGATATACTTATACATATACCTATACTTATACCTATACTTATACCTATACTTATACTTATACATACATTTATACTTATACGTATACTTATACTTATACATATACTTATGCCTATACTTATACTTATACCTATACTTATACCTATACTTATACCTATACTTATACCTATACTTATACCTATACTTATACTTATACCTATACTTATACCTATACTTATACTTATACATATACTTATACCTTTACTTATACTTATACTTATACATATAAATATACTTATACCTATACCTATACATATACTTATACCTATACTTATACCTATACTTATACCTATACTTATACATATACTTATACCTATACTTATACCTATACTTATACCTATACTTATACCTATACTTATACCTATACTTATACCTATACTTATACCTATACTTATACCTATACTTATACTTATACATATAATTATACCTATACTTATACTTTTTAATTTTAAAAGAATAAATGTACTTCTTTTTTGCATACTTCCGCATAATTTTGGATGACGTTATAAGACCAAAAAAACTTCATTTCATCATTTCGCACATGTATTCACTGGTGCTAGGCTACTTGTTTTTATTTTTTAATTGATAATCTCAAGGCGAATTTACCTCGAAATTTAAGAAATAAAAAAAAATGAAATTTTCTTCGTACTTCAATAATATATATATATATATATATATATATATATATATATATATATATATATATATATATTAAAAACTCGGAATGACTTAAATCGTGCATTGTCATGTAAAATCATAATGTGCAGCAACGTTTAGCTTTCTCACTAAAATAGAACAGGTTTAAATATGAGTTACGAGACTTAAGAACAAACTCACAACCCCATACGAAATGAGACTAATTTATAAAAAAAAAAGCTTCCAAAAAAAATATTCACCGATGCATAAGTATGCAAAAATTAAAAGTTTTTTAAATCCTCTATAGTCTAGTCAATAAAATTAAAGTGTGTAACCGTTACATTAGTTTTTAATGCTGGTCAAATGTTACGTGATAATTCAAATTCACTTTAACATGTATATGAAATAACAAACTATGTGCAGCTCACAACATAAAACAATTTAATGAAATTCATTTATTCAAAGACTTGAGATTTGCTAAAATTATCAATTAGTCTACAATATCTAGCTAAAAAAAGCTTATCTATATACTCTGGTAAAATCCCAATTCAAACGTCAACTGATCTCTTCCCTAAACTGATGACGATACACATTTATTTTAATTCTTTCATCCCATTGGAGACCAAATAGAACACTGGTATTAACAAGGATTATTCTATTCATATGTATCTTGGGTTATTCCAATGAGACAAATACGAAAATAACAAATGCACACCAATAAGTGCATCACAGTAAAATCTAATTTATTATAAGCTAAAGAAGTATAATATAAAAAAACATTTTTTATTCGAATACACTAAATAGTAATATATCAAGCAAATATACAAAAAAATTATCATTATTAAAAATTAAGAGCATGACTGAATGCAATATACTAGACTAAATAGATGTGTACAATAATCCATATATTTAGAAGGTCACCCAATCATCCATGCTTTAATGTTTAGAAGATTTATCTATGATTTTTTTTCTCTTTTCAAACATAGATCCAAATCAAAGCGATATCACTTTTCAAGTTAATGGAAAGTATCAAGACATATCTAGTTGTCAAATGAAAATTGAAGAGCCTGTACTTCATCTACTGCTTCGGTGTAACAAGACAAATGCATTGCCCTGTACTCTAAAGGTTGAAAATCACCACAACAATGAAACACTTCTGGATGATAACGGGCTCATCTCGTTCTGTGCTGTGGTGGAAAAGGAGCTAAGACTGACATTGTCTTACACATATTGTCACTCAAATAGTTCGCAGAGTTTTGAGTGTGTCTTTACAAGAGGTAAAATTTACATTTCGGCAATGGGGATTAAAAATTTCCATTTAGACAAGCTTCTGTATACATGAATAATACCAAAATAATAATTTCGTGATAAACAGAATAAAGTAAACTACCCATTATCTGGGTTTTTCATTTAAGTGAAAAGGGCATACTGAATAAGGGGGACTGGTGGTCGAGTGGAGTAGAGCGCTTGGCTGTCGACCGGAGAGTTCCGGGTTTGAGTCTCTGTGAGACCTTTGGGACATTTTCAGGTCCTGGTTTAAGTCCTCAAGTCCACCCAGCTTTAAATAGGTTCCTGACTTAACATGCCGAGGTTATAGAAACAGATGAATTCTACACTTCATGTGCCCCGATGTGGACTTTGGGGCTTAAAGGAACTTTACATACCGAATAATTTAAGTTTCTGTTAATCTGCAACTATTTAAAAAACAGGTATTTTGTCAAATTCTCACTAATTTAAAATATTCTTATTATTCCAATACCTTATTTTATTATGACAAATACTTTGGTTGATTCGACCGGATAATTCAAAATTCGAATATCTTGAGCCGGATAATAGAGTGCATGCAAATTTGTTTATAATAATATTCCATTTGATTACAATACACTAAATATATTTCAGATAGTTATATTTTTGTAAAAATGACTAAAGATTGCGATATACCATGCATGTAACCTATTTTCATATTTCTTCACACTGAATCAATGAAACTGAATCAATGTCTTTCAGATGCTGCCAGCAATGACACTAACTATTGTTCAATTTATTTTATCCTCTTAATCATCTTACTCGTTATCAACATACCCCCTTTAATTATGAACATTAGTAAAAGGCGAATTCTACAGAAATTTCAGAGGTTAGTTAATTTAAACTTTTAAAACAAAAAAAAGTATTAAAAAAACCGGCTTTTATTAAAATGTACTAACTAAAAGGTAAAAAAATAAAATAATATTTCTCAGGCTTAGGTCACTCATCTATTTATAGAAATTATAATTAACTTAAAAAAGCGTGAGCGCCAATATGGATTTAAATAATATTTTCAGCTTAAAAGTCATACAAAGTCTTCTTCTTCTTCTTCTTCTTCTTCTTCTTCTTCTTCTATCCCTTAACCCGTGGATGGGTCGTTGGGGGCACCGTTGTTTACTGAAAACTAGTTGAGGTTTTCAGTCATGGTGTATCTGGGGCAGGAAATGCTTGGCGGCGCCCAACCCTCTCCAAGCTTGACCACATCCGGTTTCCTCCTTATCGGTGGCCCGCCTTGATCACGGACACGTAGCCGTTGGGTTCACATTTGATCTCGTCCGCCCTGGCCGATGACTTCAATTGGGAAGTTCATACGCCCAGTGGTGCCGTGTCAGCACCACCCCCTCAAGCGGTTTAGCCGGTCAGCAGAGACCGTTGCCCAAGGTGTGGCGCGGGGAGCCACAACGTGAGAGATTCAAGAGATGAGCGAGGACCAGTGAGCTTGAGCACCCGAGGGTGCATCTGTCAGAGCATCAAAGGTACTACCTCTGCCCAGAGCCCTCTATACACCCTCTATACAAATTCTATAATATTTTAATGTTGAAATGTCATTTCATTAATACAAGAGATACAATTTGGCGCTCATATTTTTACTTAGCCGTTATCATTTATTTCAAAATTCACAAGACCTAAAGCCTAATGAATTTTTAATAACAAAAGCCTTTTTTTTTTAAAACGTTGAAAAATTCTTTTCAGTGTTGAAGAACAAACTTCACATCCCTTCGAAATAGTCAACTAATCATATTACCTACATTAGCTTATGTGTTATATTAATTTTTTTAAATAAAATATACAAACTTTACTAAATCTATTTAATTGCATAGATCTCTCATCCAGTCCATCCTTAAATACATAATCGTCTAACCCTTGTGTCTCCCTCAGGTAGTTTTCATATCGTGCGGTGCTTGCGTTGTAACCTTGTGTCTCCCTCGCAGGTAGTTTTCATATCGTGCAATGTACGCATGGAATTTCATACATTTCTGTCGGATTTCGTTCAGCCAGCTTCAGCCAGGCTTTTCCACTAGTCTTTTATAGTCTCTCTCTCTCTCTCTCTGTCTCTCTCTCTCTCTCTCTCTCTCTCTCTCTCTCTCTCCTCTGCCTGGACAAAAATATTCATTTCGACCCGTCCCCACCAGTGGCGCCGAGAGCCAACAAGGGCCCCAGGGCAGGACATCATTGCGGGCCCCTTAGTAAACAATAAGTCGTGATAAAATTGACATAGTCGGGGCGGCCGGCCCCCCCCCCCTTACAGATGCGGGCCCACTGGCAATGACCACCCCTGCCCCCCTCGGCGTGCTTGCGCCCCCCCCACACACAGTTAACATACTCACACAATTTATTTAAAAGCAAAGAAAATTACAACGTTCATCTTTTTTTCTAGTTATCTCCCCTTTTTTCTTTTTTATCCGTTTCAGGAACATACACAGCTTTTTACTTCATGTGATGAACGGTCGTAATTCTGATTGACGCATAACAATTTCAATTCAAAAAGAGAGAGACCTCCGCATTACGGCACTGACAAGATGTGTAAACCTATCCATGTTGATGCAATGCTGACCGTTTAAAAGAAAACATGTACTGATTATTCCTTTCCTACTAAAAATACACGATCATCAAACCAGGTCAGTTTTAGGGCCATCCACAATATGTACAGTGGGACGGGTGGCCGAGTGGTGTAGATACTCGACTGTCGACATGAGAGTACTGTGTTCGATCCTCGGTGAGACCCATGGAATTTTTTTCCAGGTGAAAATTGGTACAAAGTCGTCTCACAAGTCCACCCAGCTTTAAATGGGTACCTGACTTGAAGTTGGGGAAGTAAAGGTTGCTTACCACACTATTCCTTCATATGCCGAGGTTATAGAAACAGATGAATTCTACACTTCATCTGCCCCGATGGCCCGTTAGGCTTAAGGGAACTTAACTTTTACAATATATATATCAGTTTTACAGTGATGTATCCACAGTGTAGATCACTTTTTTTTTCTTCAGTCAGTAATGATATATAAATACCATTGTTTTTTGTAGACCATACTTTGTATGCCACCAGTTAGCTTATCGACTAGAAATATTACATGTATGCCACCAGTTAGCTTATCGACTAGAAATATTACATGTATGCCACCAGTTAGCTTATCGACTAGAAATATTACATGTATGCCACCAGTTAGCTTATCGACTAGAAATATTACATGTATGCCACCAGTTAGCTTATCGACTAGAAATATTACATGTATGCCACCAGTTAGCTTATCGACTAGAAATATTACATGTATGCCACCAGTTAGCTTATCGACTAGAAATATTACATGTATGCCACCAGTTAGCTTATCGACTAGAAATATTACATGTATGCCACCAGTTAGCTTATCGACTAGAAATATTACATGTATGCCACCAGTTAGCTTATCGACAAGAAATATTACAACTACATACTAAAGAATTCCTGTGCCTCTACTGACCTATGACCTCCTTTGGATCCATGACAGCAAAGGTCAAGTTCGGCAACACTTGATACTTAGTGGGTTTTAAGTTTGACTCTGAAGTCGGAGCCCTGGGCCAGGGTCCATCCTTAAATTCGCCCCTGCATGGATCGCTTTGCTTCACCGCTACGTATAACATACACCCAGCCCACCATGTTCATTTCTAGATCTCCGTAAATTACAGAAGTGTAATGTAAGGGCAGGATATAGTAAAATACACTATATTATCTGGACAGACAGTTTACATATTATGGACTTTGTTATGTGTAAATGACTTACACAATATCAAATAAATAAATATACACAATATTAGTCTTATGTCCTCAATTCTTGTATTTGTCTCAGGTGTTATATATTGGGCTATGTTTACTAAGCTTAGTTTACATTTAGTACTACACTTCCGGTCAATCGTCTTGCTCCACTGGATGCTACTACAGTTTTGTATTGGGCTATGTTTACTAAGCTATGTTTACATTTTTAACAAACACAATACCATCGCCATGCTCTAGTCGACAATACTTATATTTTAAATTGGGTTCTGGTTGGTACTAATGTTTTCATTGACATTTACGAGTGTAAGTGTAAATTTCGCTTTCAAATGTACAATTATAAAATTTTTCCAGGTGAATAAAATAAAGTGCTACACGGCATAAAACAACAACCAATAAACACACAAACAAACAAACACACAAACAAAACACAAACAAACAAACATACAAACAAAACACAAACAAACAAAACACTAACAAACAAACAAACAAAACACAAACAAAACACAAACAAACAAAACACTAACAAACAAACATACAAACAAAACACTAACAAACAAACAAACAAAACACTAACAAACAAAACACTAACAAACAAACATACAAACAAAACACAAACAAACAAAACACAAACAAACAAACAAAACACTAACAAACAAACAAACAAACAAAACACTAACAAACAAACAAACAATCAAAACACAAACAAACAAAACACAAACAATCAAACACACAATCAAAACACAAACAAACAAAACACAAACAATCAAACACACAATCAAAACACAAACAAACAAAACACAAACAATCAAACACACAATCAAAACACAAACATACAAAACACAAACAAACAAAACACAAACACACAAAACACAAACAAACAAAACACAAACACACAAAACACAAACAAACAAACAACACACAAACAAAACACAAACACACAAAACATAAACACACAAACAAAACTCAAACAAACAAAACACAAACAAAATACAAACAAAACACAAACAGACAAAACAAACAAAACACAAAAAAACAAAACACAAACAAACAAAACATAAACACACAAACAAAACTCAAACAAACAAAACACAAACAAAATACAAACAAAACACAAACAGACAAAACAAACAAAACACAAAAAAACAAAACACAAACAAACAAAACATAAACAAAATACAAACAAAACACAAACAGACAAAACAAACAAAACACAAAAAAACAAAACACAAACAAACAAAACACAAACAAAATACAAACAAAACACAGACAAAACAAACAAAACACAAAAAGCAAAACACAAACAAACAAAACATAAACACACAAACAAAACACAAACAAACAAACACACGAACAAACAAACACACAAACAAAACACAAACAAACAAAACACAAACAAACAAAACACAAACAAAATACAAACAAAACACAAACAGACAAAACAAACAAAACACAAAAAAACAAAACACAAACAAACAAAACACAAACAAAATACAAACAAAACACAAACAGACAAAACAAACAAAACACAAAAAAACAAAACACAAACAAACAAAACACAAACAAACAAAACACAAACAAACAAAACTTAAAGAAACAAACAAAACACAAACAGACAAAACAAACAAAACACAAAAAAACAAAACACAAACAAACAAAACATAAACACACAAACAAAACACAAACACACGAACAAACAAACACACAAACAAACCACGAACTCTCTGTGTCAACATTATGCGATGTCAGGTTTATTATCTCTGACCAACTCAACACCGTTTTGACCTCCACTCTGTTCTGGGGGATTCCCCTCATCGAATCCCTGCTCACGTGAGACGATCTCTTCTGGTTTTTTCCCACCTTCCAAATTGTTATTGGCAGCATCCTCTGAAGATGTACAAAAAAATTTACAATTTGGACACCAATGAAAAGTTTAATTTTAAATTTGTAACTCGAATATAAGAAAGGATCCTCTATTATAATTCAGTGTTTCTCACAGTATGGGTTAAGACCCAGAGGTGAGTCGTGTGCTAATTTAAAGTGGTTCGTCAGAAATTTGAATAATTACTTTTTTTGAGTATACAATTGGTCTCTTATATTTCTTATTTTAGTTTTCAATAAGTTATCCATTCTCTATATAATGTAATGCCATATATCGATATGATTTAGAGCCAAAATGCTATTGATTGACGTGATGTAAATAAACAAGCGACATATCATCACACCACATATGATTATATGTTTTTGGGTCGATATCTTTCAGATCGATATTTGTAATGTATCGATACTCTAATGAACGATACAACTCTACAGATTGATGTATCGATACTCCAATGTGCGATACATCTCTACAGATTGATAGTGTGTGTCTATATCTAGACGTCACCTTTGATCCGTTTGGTCAGCACCACAATGATGATGGTCAGGGTGATGCAGATGACTGACAGAATGACAGCTGTGGACCAAACAAAAAACAACAAGTGGCATAGTCATTGACTTCATTTGGTTATTCCCCCTACCTCTCCCCCCACCCTCCGCATTGTGAGTTTTTTTTCTTTTCCCCATATACCCACACAGGTCCGGCCATAGGCTCCAACTTGGGCCCTGCGCCTGACAGGGTCCCCGCCGTTTACATTTAGCTAATTAATAGTAATAGTTGTTGTTCTGAAAAAAAAAAAGAATTAGAAAAGGGGCCTCGCAAGCATCCGTTAAATTGGGCCCCCGAAAAATTCGTAAAACCGGCCACGTACTTACACTTAAAGTGCATCTACTTAAAATATGCCCCGGAAGTAGTGGGTTGTGGGGAAACCGAAACTAAGATAAACAACAACAATCAAATACGAAACTAAAAACTTGATCTATTGTAGAAAAGACAACATACATTTTTCTTTGAGACTGCGAAGTGTATACATTTATTTTTCGCGGAACACTTGAAGTGGATTCATAATACCTATGTTTCGTGACCCCCCCCCACCCTTTCTTGTGCCTGCCCCAACTCAAAATTATGTCAAGGGCCGCTCCTGCTCAAAGATATGCCAGGGGGAGGGGCAGCCCCAATGTAAACTAATGCCAGGGGCAGATCCAGCCTCAGCACTAAAGTTAAGTCGTAGGCCGCTACAGTCTGAACCAAATATCAAAAGCCCCTCCACATGAAGCCCCGTGCATGTCTATAATAGATATAGGTACCCATAATAAATGGCTTAGTGATAGGTGGACATCGGATGGCACAAGATGCCTCCTAAACTTTTAAAAGTCTTCCTTTAAGGTAAAAGTTAAACATTCTTTGTGTCCTTTTTCAAAAAGGAGGGGGGGTCCACTAATGTCTTCTGCGCCCGAGGCCTCAATCAATCTAAGTCCGGCTCTGGATTCACTCTAATCAGTTTGATTTACAACGTGAAACATTTCTTACCTACAATCATCAGTACTGCATTGCTGCTCCCTGGGTCGGCATAGAACAAAAAAAAAATGATTAGAAGGTTTATTTGAAATATTGATTTCAAAAAGGGAAAAAAAATCAAATTGACAGAATTCATTTAATGTCGCTGTCAGTCATGAGTTATTGAAACTGATTTATTGACATTGTCAGAACACTGTCAGTCATGAGTTATTGAAACTGATTTATTTACATTGTCAGAACACTGTCAGTCATGAGTTATTGAAACTGATTTATTGACATTGTCAGAACACTGCCAGTCATGAGTTATTGAAACTGATTTATTGACATTGTCAGAACACTGTCAGTCATTAGCGTCAGGCTGAGCCAGTGACAGAAACTGACTCCATGACTCCGCCAGTCCAGAGACTCAATGTGGATACATTTGTGTCGAGTGATTAAAAAAATAGATCAATATGACATTGATCCATGATAAGCAGACTCTAACTATCCGGTCTGATGAGGCGGGAAGGTTTGCATGATACTATCCGGCCTGATGAGGCGAGAAGGTATGCATGATACTATCCGGCCTGATGAAGCGAGAAGGTATGCACGATACTATCCGGCCTGATAAGGCAAGAAGGTATGCGCGACACTATCCGGCCTGATAAGGCAAGAAGGTATGCACGATACTACCCGGCCTAATGAGGCGAGAAGGTATGCATGTTACTATCCGGCCTAATGAGGCGGGAAGGTATGCATGATACTATCCGGCCTGTTGAGGCTGGAAGGTATGCATGATACTATCCGGCCTGATGAGGCTGGAAGGTATGCATGATACTATCCGGCCTGATGAGGCGGGAAGGTATGCATGATACTATCCGGCCTAATGAGGCCAGAAGGTATGCATGATACTATCCGGCCTGAGATAGCGTGCATGATACTACTTAAACTGTACATGGTCTATAAATAACTATTACTCATGTCTTCTTTGAATAAAATAAAAATTGTTAGGAACTTGGTCTATTACTTCAGCTTGGCTTATTATTTTGACTTGGTCTATAATTTTGACTTGGTCTAATGATTTAACTTGGTAAATTACTTTAAATTACTCTTTTATTTTAACATTGTTTAATATTTAACTTGGTCTTTTATTTTAAAATGAACTATTACTTTAATTTGGTCTTTTACTTTAAAATGATCTATTACTTTAACTTGGTCTTTTACTTAAACTTAATCTTTTAATTACAAAGGTTGAGCTGATACGTCAAACTCTTATCAATAATTTTACGAAAAAAATCTGAACAAATTTGACCATATTGGTATTAAGCGAGGAGACTTATTTGATTGTCTTACCTTCGCTGTCTGAACCTGTTGACCTTCCAGAGCACCTGGCTATGACCTGTCCGTACTCGTGAGCTGAAAATATTTGAAAATAATGAAGATCTAAATGATTTTAAAAATAAAAAATATAATGATAATATCGTAGGGTTACATTGGTCATTAGATAGGTGCTGGTTGTCTTAAAAAAATAATAATTTTTAACAAGTTGAACACTTGTCTCATTTACCGCACGAATGCTACAGTAAGCAAAATTACTGTAAGTAAAGTTATTGTAAGTTTAGTTACTGTAAGTTAAGTTACTGTAAGTTTAGTTACTGTAAGTTAAGTTACTGTAAGTTTAGTTACTGTAAGTTTAGTTACTTTAAGTAAATGTCAATGTTATCAATATAAGTCGCCAAAAAAGAATTTAATTCACAAGTCTACAAACATTTCACCACCCGCCCCCCCCCCCCCAAATGTTATGTTCTATCGATGGCCTCCAAACTGTATATTGTTCTATCTATTGACCCTTACCTATTGAATGTTCTATCTATTGACCCTTACCTATTGAATGTTCTATCTATCGCTCATTAAATGTAAAGTGTTCTTTGTATTGCATTTTAAACTGTTAAAGTGTTCTATCTAAAGTATCACAGACGTTGAAATTTCTCTCTTGCCGCCACCCCTCCCCCCTCCTTAAACGTTAAAAGTTCTACCCGTCGACCCACAATGTTTATGGTCCTTAAATTGTTGAATGTTCTATTTAATTCCCCTGGAACTGTTTTGGTGCTCTTTCGCCCCTGTTTTATGTTTTACCTGCTGCTCCTAATCTGTTTAATACCCCCCCCCAACACAAGTGCTAAGCGTTCAAATAATACCCCCCCCCCCAAACACAAGTGTTAAGCATTCAATTCATACCCCCACAACACAAGTGTTAAGCGTTCAATTCATACCCCATAAACACAAGTGTTAAGCATTCAATTCATACCCCCCACAACACAAGTGTTAAGCGTTCAATTCATACCCCATAAACACAAGTGTTAAGCGTTCAATTCATACCCCCCAAACACAAGTGTTAAGCGTTCAATTCATACCCCCCTTAATCACAAATGTTATGCGTTCAATTCATACCCCCCCCAAACACAAGTGTTATCGTTATGCGTTCAATTCATACCCCCCCCCCCCCCAAAACACAAGTGTTAAGCGTTCAATTCATACTCCCCTAAACACAAGTGTTAAGCGTTCAATTCATACCCCCCTAAACACAAGTGTTAAGCGTTCAATTTATAACCCCCCCCTAAAACACAAGTGTTAAGCGTTCAATTCATACCCCCTACCCCAAAACACAAGTGTTTAATGTTCTATCTATTGCCCTGCCTCTAACAACTCACCTACGACATGCACGGGGCCTGACTTGGCGCACAAATCTCGGCCCGTGTCCCCGCAGGTCGTTGGCGCGACTGGCTGGAAGTCTGAGTTGGTGACGAAACAAGCCAAGACCAGGTCGTTTTCACTTCTCCGGGCTGTGAACCTGGCCACACTCTGCGTGCGAACTGTACACCGGCCGTCTCCTGGCTCTGTGACTGGAGGGTTTGGGAAAATAAGGAAAATAGCGGGATAACTAGGGCATGGGCTTAAATCGACTTCCCGAGGGCTCACGATGGGGCTCTGTGTAGTATAGGGGTCAGGTAAACTTTCTACTCTAGGCTCTGTGGCGTTACTCTAGTCAGCCAGGGTGCTCAATGGGGAAGGCTCTAAAATGCCTAAAAGATTCGACTAGAAATACTAGAAAATAAAATGCCCAATTGATGAAGCATCCTTTTGGTAACATGGGGCGGTGACACATTGCCACTCCCTCCCCACCATTTCTCCGCCACTGACTGAGCTGGTCAAATATTCACAACTATTGCCATCCATATAAAAATATACACAGCTGTAAGGGAAATCGCTCACACATTAAATTGTCTAAAGCACTAACAACAAAGTGTATAGACTCTTCATTTAAAGAAATATTTTAATTTGGTCCATTCACGGGTTTTCATTCATTAGTTTTTAAATGCCATCTTCTGCGCTGCTGCCAATACTCCTATTTACTCACCATGGCTAGCAGAGGTAGTACTACTCACCATGAATATCACAAATTGTACTATTCACCATGACTATCAAGAGTTTGCACTACTGACCATGAATGGCAGAGGTTGTACTACTCACCAACAACATCACAAAATATACTATTGACCATGACTGTCAACTAGCAGAGGTTGTACTACTCACCATTATTCGCCGACACCTTGAAACTCTGTGGTAGTCTTACAGGATATCCATTGAAGTAAGCTTTCCATACGATGGCCAGTGGTCTTGGGTATCCTAAGTTCGCCGTGCAGGTGGCCATAACTTCTTCATTCTCTTGTACCTCGACTCGGACATTGGTCATTTTTGGGGGCGTGGGTGGGACTGTAGAGGTTAACAACAACAAATATTGGTCAACTGTCAATCATCAGAATATCTGGACTGCAATTCATTCGGACAAGGTAATTTTTTTAAAAAGAATTTTTAATTTGTAAGGAATATATAAATTTTCAACTATTCGGCATGAAGTTCTGACAACGCGCTAGGCCGGATAATTAATATTCGTGGAGGTATATGTGGAGAATAATGTCGAACTATGAACTTTGACCCGATCGATCAACTATAACCTACACTAGTCATCTTAGCTATTTAGAAAATGGTCAACATTGAACATGCCCACCTTGAAGAAACAGATTGTGTGTGTCGCCCGATTCTTTGTCGATGGAACACGATTCTAAAATGCAATTCCGTAACACGTAGACATTAACCTGTAATTAAATTCATTTGGTGTTTGCTTGTCACAAGGATGTTGTTTCAAAATATCAGCGACTACTCAAAGGGACCCGGACTAGAACATAAACAGACATTACCATTTGGTGATATTATGCGATCAGGAAATCCCAAAATGGTGAGTTTACGGGGGGGAGGGGGGAGGGACAATACTAGCTTGTATAAATCCCGGCACTACAATGACCTAACTTACACAAATATTCACATACAAAATGATTCGCTTACGCAATGACCTCACTTACACAAGGAACTCGCTCACAAAACTGGCCTGCAATACACACAATGACCTCACTCTCACACTATGACCTCACTCACACTATAACCCCCGCTTGCACCATTGACCTCACACTGTGACCTCCACTCACCTCGTATACGCAGTACCGACTCCGACTCGACCATCTCGTAAACTTTATAAAGTTTGCACTTGTAGGTCCCCTCATCGGAGCACTCCAGTTTCTCTATGGTCATGGAGATGGTCCCGTTACCGAATGACACGTAGTCGTGGCGGACCGAGGCCCCGGTGCGTTTCTTGCACATGTACGGGTACTCGTAGAAGTCGCAGATGAAGTACAGGTCCTTGCCGGTGTTGGTGAAGAAGTACAGGGCGTTGGGCTTCTCCGCCGGGTTCCATCTGCACTCCAGGAGCGTCTGGCCCCCGATCATGGGGTCGTAGTAGTGCACGAAGGCCGCTTTCAGCTCAAGGCAGGTCACTCCCAGACGGACAGCTGAGGGGAAGGTGGGGGTGAATATGTTATTCATTTTTGAAGTGGTTCTCAAACTTGTATGATTCGAGACCCACTTAGTACCTTTTATGGTTTTAGTGACCCACTTAGTACCTTCTATGGTTTTAGTGACCCACTTAGTACCTTTTATGGTTTTAGTGACCCACTTAGTACCTTTTATGGTTTTAGTTACCCACTTAGAACCTTTTATGGTTTTACTGACCCAAATATAAAATAAAGAAAATACATCTAGTCTTAAATTATTATTAAACATTTCGGCCAACCAATGTCAATAAGATCGCAGCCCCACCAGGGGCATGTAACCCACACTTTAAGAACCACTGCATTGTGGCACTGAATGGATGAAATATTATGCTAGGGAGGCCTTGGTGATTGTGTAACTGTTGATGTGGTCGAATAACTACTGATTGATTAGTTATCATTGATTACGTGACTGTCACTGCAAATCGATCATTCATATGATCAATAATTCATTTACTTATATGATTGAAAATGTGATAGATGGTGTGATTGATTTAACAAAATTATAATTGAATGATTGATCGTGTTGGATGTATCAAAGACAGCAGTTTCATTTTTGTTAAATATTAGTAGGCAAGTCAACTCACCAATGAGATAGAGTATTGCACTAAGGAAACAGTAGTGTACCATGGTTCAAATTATTTAATATTTCACATGACGCTTTCGTACTGGAGGAGTCAATGGAACAAATCTTTCAAAGTGAGTCAACCCACTTAACGTCTCGATGTTGAGCAGGTGAGAAGAGTCACTTGGAAGACAGGCTAACGATCTGTGGCTTCTGGTGTTAATTTCATTGATGTTTACAGATAAAGCGGCTTGTTTCGCTGATTATTAGTTTCTCTCCGCTAAGTGAAACAAAGAAATTCCGCTTTTTTTATGAATTTTAAATTTGACATGTTATTGTGAACTCGAAAGCTAAAAGACAAATTGGATTCAGACATTGCCATCATCACGGAGCATTATTTTCAAGGCATACACGTAACGCTAAAGCTATTTCTGTGCACATAAAAATACGCAAAGCCCATTCACGTGGCTCTATCGTTTGGCGTGAGTCTAATAGATCCCGCTTTACTCCTAGACAGGGGCGCCGAGAGCCAACAAGGGCCCTAGGGCAGGACATCATTGCGGGCCCCTTAATAAACAATGAGTCGTGAAATAATTTACATGGACAGGTCGGCCGGGCCCCCTTACAGATGCGGGCCCCCTGGCAATGACCTTCCCTGCCCCCCCTCTCGGCGTGCCTGCTCCTAGATGTCAAAAACTGAAGGGCCCAAGCCATCAATATTGGGCCCCAGAAGACGTGCCTCCCCCATCTCTGATATTTGAGGCATACCTGACAAACATTGTGTATAAAATTTTTTTTTTCTCGACGGGATCACTTTCACAGAATGAACATGGACCATTTAATAACAAGGGCCATTTAATAGCAAGGGCCATTTAAGAGAATTGACCATTTAAGAGGATGTGCCATTTAAGAGGATGTGCCATTTAAGAGGATGCGCCATTTAAGAGGATGTGCCATTTAAGAGGATATGCCATTTAAGAGGATTGACCATTTAAGAGGATTGACCATTTAAGAGGATTTGCCATTTAAGAGAATGAGTAATTTAAGGGCATGGGTGATTTAAAAGCATGTGTATTTTAAGAGCATAGGACATTTAAGAGTATGGACCAATTAATAGCATGGACCATTAAAAAGCATGGGCCATTTGAAATGTCTGTCTAACACTATATCTGTATGCATTTTTCTTACTTTCTATATAATCAGTTGTCTGTACATTTCTCTATCTGTCTACTCATCTATCATCTATCTATCTATCTGTATGTCTGTCTGTTCATAAATACAATTGAACCACTTGAAAAATTATCAGCATTAACGTTTAAATTCGATATCTACTACTACGAGACTATGATCTGAAAGTAACACAACGTCATACAAACACAAAGTGTCTTATGTTAGCAGAAGTACAAAAAAAAAATACGACATTTTGAATGACGTCAACATGTCTATGA
Source organism: Bulinus truncatus (assembly GCA_021962125.1). Taxonomy (NCBI): domain Eukaryota; kingdom Metazoa; phylum Mollusca; class Gastropoda; family Planorbidae; genus Bulinus; species Bulinus truncatus. Next base: position 1,421,284 of record JAGDYQ010000089.1, read on the forward strand.
ATATAAATAGCTGTACATTTGTATTTTTTTAAAAACAAAGTTTAAAAATTGATATCCAACAATTGCTTCTAAGCTGTATACACAGATAATCTGGTTTAAATAAATACAGATAGTTTCCTTTGGTTTCAATTAGATTACCTAAATGTTCCATGCATCAGAAATATATGTAGATGTTGAAAACATATTTCAGTGATACAACCTCTGCTGGTCATTACAGTACATTCTTTCAGCCCGTACATATGAACAAACAGCAAATCCCAGATCGGGAAACCCCAAAAATTAAATTTTAGGTGCGAATGTAGTCATCTTGCATCCGATATCTTAAAATGGCAATTTATCGAAATGACGATGAATTTTTTTTAAATCTATAAAAAGCTGCCCACCAGTTATTCCTGGGGTCCCCGAAAGTTCCCATTAAATGGTCTGACCTCTGAGGGCCGAAAAAGGGGGCTTATTAAGTATTTTTTTTACTATATAAGCTATATTAACAAAGGAGCGCCCTATATCTCAGCAACCATAAGTCCTAGACCCATGATGTATGTATCATTTTGTAGGTCTTGGCCTGCCATGTGTACATCAAAAGTTCATTTTGCGAGTGGACCTCTCAGGCTGGGCTTCAGGGTTCATAAAGGGCTTATATTATATATATATATAGGTTATAAGCTAAACAAAGGGGCGTAATTATTATTTATTTTTGTAACTGTTATTAAACATGATTTACTTCCCTCTCTAATTATACATGAAAATGCTCTTAAACGTCCTTTGCTATTTAGAAAATGGTCAACATTGAACATGATCACCTTGAAGAAACAGATTGTGTGTGTCGCCCGATTCTTTGTCGTTGGAACACGATTCTAAAATGTAATTCCGTAACACGTAGACATTAAATGAAATTTTGTGTTTTCTTGTCATGAGAATGTTGTTTCAAAATATCAGCGACTACTCAAAGGGACCCGTAGCGTGAAGGGGACCAGGGGGCCGCCCCCTGAATTTTGTCTGGACCCCTCAGCTTGTTTTCTCTACGGAGTAACATTTATTTCCTGCACCCCCCACCCCTACTATGACCTGGCCCTGCTGTAGAATGCCTGGCCCCTGCTGTAGAATGCCTGGCCCCTGCTGTAGAATGCCTGGCCCATGCTGCAGAATGCCTGGCCCCTGCTGTAGAATGGCTGGCCCCTGCTGTAGAATGCCTGGCCCATGCTGTAGAATGCCTGGTCCCTGTTGTAGAATACCTGGCCCCTGCTGTAGAATGCCTGGCCCATGCTGTAGAATGCCTGGCCCCTGCTGTAGAATGCCTGGTCCCTGTTGTAGAATGGCTGGCCCCTGCTGTAGAATTTTCACGCTACGGGGCTGGGTACCGAGTTAATTTACGAGCATGTTTTAGATATTGAACAGTGAGTAGGTACTTATAAAAACAGTGAGTAGGTACTTATAAAAACAGTGAGTAGGTACTTATAAAAACAGTGAGTAGGTAATTATAAAAACAGTGAGTAGGTACTTATAAAAACAGTGAGTAGGTACTTATAAAAACAGTGAGTAGGTACTTATAAAAACAGTGCGTAGGTACTTATAAAAACAGTGAGTAGGTACTTATAAAAACAGTGAGTAGGTACTTATAAAAACAGTGAGTAGGTAATTATAAAAAAATGTGAACTGCAAGTGCCTGCCTGGACTGTGATATGGTTTGCTGTGTCTAGTACTTCCAGTACTTCTAGTACTTCTAGTACTATTAGTTTTCTCGAAAAAAAAATTGCAAGACATAATGAAGTCATTGTATCATTATTGTTATTTTGTTAGAGACACAAAGATATTCGGAATTGGATCATACACATATTTATATAGATATGTATTGACTTTGACTATTAAAAAAGCTAGAGTGCCAGTAGTGATGAATAGTTTCATTTATTTATGACGCTCACGGTGACATTTAGTCAATATAACACACACACACATATCTATTTATCTATCTATCTATCTATCTATCTATCTATCTATCTATCTATCTATCTATCTATCTATCTATCTATCTATCTATCTATCTATCTATCTATCTATCTATCTATCTATCTATCTATCTATCTATCTATCTATCTATCTATCTATCTATCTATCTATCTATCTATCTATCTATCTATCTATCTATCTATCTATCTATCTATCTATCTATCTATCTATCTATCTATCTATCTATCTATCTATCTATCTATCTATCTATCTATCTATCTATCTATCTATCTATCTATCTATCTATCTATCTATCTATCTATCTATCTATCTATCTATCTATCTGTCTGTCTGTCTGTCTGTTTGTCTATCTATCTATCTATCTATCTATCTATCTATCTATCTATCTATCTATCTATCTATCTATCTATCTATCTATCTATCTGTCTATCTATCTATCTATCTATCTATCTATCTATCTCTCTCTCTCTCTCTCTCTCTATCTCTCTCGCTCTCTCTCTATATATATTACATGTCCTCTTAAATTTGTTTTTATACATGTCATGTATACATGTCATGTCCTTTTCATGTTATCCTAATGTCCTCTTACATGTTTTTATACATGTCCTCTTACATGTTACCTTACATTTCCTCATTCATGGTTTTATACATGCCCTCTTACATGCTATCATACATTTCCTCTTTCATGTTATCTTAATGCCCTCTTACATGTTGTTTTATACATGTCCTCTTACATATCTTCTAGCAAGTCTTCTTTCATATTCTCTTATATATCCTCTTAATTACCCTGTTACATATTCTATTGCATGCTCTCTTACATGTCCTTCTAAATGGCCAGTTAAATGTCCTCTAACATGTTCACTTAAATGTCCTTTTGCATATCCTCCAACTTGTCCTGCTAAATGTCCTCGTCCATGTCCTTCTACATGTCCTCTTCCATGTCCTCTTCCGATTCTTCTTGCATGCCTTCTTACATGCCTTTCATTTCGATATCTATCAAATTTATCTATAAACCATTAAACGTGAGTCAGTACTGGTTGTTTCAATTGAGCCAGGTGTCAGTCAGAAGTTGATGATGTTAAGAATTTTGATGTTGAATTTTCAAGAGCTACTCACGTTATCTGATTGCCCTCATCGTGTGAGAATTCGTAGAACGAGGCAAGAGCAAAGCAGTATAACAAGAAGATAGTACATTTATCATAATAACTATAACAGGGAATGACGTCCTGCAAAAACCAATGTGTCACTGAGAGGTATATTTCACAAAATCCTAATTTGGCAAAGCGAATTTAATTTCATGCATAAATTAATAACAAGTCAGAAATATATTTTTTGTTAAATTTAAATTTTAATTTCGAAATCGCTGACACAAGTTAAAGGAAACATTTTACAGTTAATTTATAATGATTTTACATCAGAATAGGCCTATTTGTAGTTGGACCAAGATGAGCTCTGAAATTAAAATTGAGTACTTGCAACCTATTGCAGGAGATGTTAGTCATTTTTGCTGAACTAGCGAATACTAATTGCATACGAATGGTTTTACGGCTGAAGTTAATGAATTGAAAGAATAAAAAAAGTAACAATAATAATTGTAAAAATGACTGTACAATTGTAAACAATGGTAATGAAATTCATGTATGAATTTAATTCTTTTTTTTCACGTAAAAAATTGAAAAACAGTGATTACCATAATCTATATTTTCTACTAGTAAACAAAGGCCCGGTACACGGACCGGCTAGTAGGCAAGCAGTTGGAGTTGAAAATATATATCCTACTAATAATGTGCTATTCTTGGCGTGCGTCCAAAGCATTTCAGCATTTCGTAATTGATCCGCTGCAAATGTATTGTGCGCAAATTTTATCTTACTGTCTTCTTTAACTATTGGCACGGTATTAACAGGGTTAAAAGCCTGCTACATAAAACGGCAATTTTGTTCTGTCACGTCACATGCACAGCCAACCGCCGCATCATGGATTCACCCCGAAATGACGTCATAGAGCTACGGCGTTCCCATTCTGCACGCACGCATGCACGCACGCCAAGAATAGCAATTTATTAGTAGGATGGTGACTACACACAATAACAGATTATTCAACATACACCTCACTGATCATACACCACACTGACCATACACCACACTGACCATACACCACACTGACCATACACCACACTGACCATACACCACACTGGTCATACATCACACTGACCATACACCACACAGACTAGAACTGGGGTGGGCAAACTTTTTTTGAGGAGTGGGTCATGTTAGGCTCGTAAATTAGACCATCGGGGATCAGACCAGACGCAAGGGTAGGGAGTGTTGACATGCGTTAATATGAATTAAATGTCAACCTAACCCAGACACGAGTGGCAGGGCAGGTTTTAGACAACACCCGCGTGTAGGTTTGGTCCGTGGGCTGTTGTTGACCCATGGCTGATTTAGCGGATTTTGGCAAATGTTTAAATTAGAAAGCAAAAAAACAAATCTAAAAAAAAGAAACAGAACAATCTAACAATGGACCATAAAAAAGTAAACGTAGTAAAAAGAGTGCTTTGGGTGTGTAATGTGTAATAAATATCAGAGCTGCCGAGATAAGAAACAGGTGTTGAGTGATAAAGGGTAATAAACCGTCCATTGTAAAACAAAATTTCCGACGGTTTTTTTTTTAAAGGACGGTTCTTTGCCCTGCACATTTATTGCTGCCATAATTTCAGTGACTAACACATTTTTAGAAGCTCGATGTAGAAAGTACATTCTTTGTGGTACCAATGTATTCAATATATTATAAGAAAGTAATCCTAAGGTTTCAAATTAGACAACATTTTTTGGTACTATTTTGAAGCAATTTTCCTTGTAATCTCCATTTACTAATGACGTTATTTCAATTTGCCCAACATAAACCTTCAAACCACAAAAACCTCATCTACATCAAATGTCGAGTTTATTATATATGTTATCGTTAAAGTATGAAATCCGTTATTGTATAGAATACCTAGTTATTCCATGAAATAACTGATCGTGTCAGTTAAAGTGTATAATTCTCTTGTATTTCATGGTTTAACTAGTTATTTCATAGAATAACGGTCTTGCAGCCCGTTAAAGTGTTAAATAATCTATATCATATATCTCGCACGACAAATACATTAACCTTCCATCCCTAATGCATTTATGAACTATTTGAGGCCATAGGGAGAGAACGTTTAACGTGTTGGCGCCAGTTCATTCCGGTTAATTCGTCTAATACTGTTTCCACGTATCAGGTTCTGAGATACATGTATTTTTTTTTAAGTTTTATAATTTAGTCATGTGTTATTAAGTTAATAGAATTGACTAACGTTAAAGTGCAATTACTTTTAAGACCTTAAATTGACTTGAACAATGAATTCTTAAGTGATCACGAAAAAAAAAAAACTGCAATGAAAGAAAAGTTTGAATCTTTACTAAATAAGCTGATGTGAAAGAGAACAGTTCTTTACTACGTTACCATTATCTTACTTTCATAATCCTACTTTCATAATCCTACTTTCATAATCCTACTTTCATAATCCTCCTTTCATAATGCTACTTTCATAATCCTACTTTCATAATCCTACTTTCATAATCCTACTTTCATAATCCTACTTTCATAATCCTACTTTCATAATTCTACTTTCGTTTTTCATAAAGTAACACCCCCCACCCACCCTCCTTTTAACAAAAAGTTACTAACGCATAATCATGCCTACTTCTTACTTCTTGAGCTATAGATTTCAAGCGAAGTAGAGAAATGAAGTAATAAAACCTACGGGTAAATAAAAGAACGACATATTACTTTACATCCAGGTTCGCTACAAGTCGCGAATACACTCATGTGGTTTAAAGACAGGGCTCTATTTACTGCCAGGGATGCCAGGGATATCCCCGGCACTGAGAACTGTCATCCCCGGCTCTGCTTGAGCTAATTGTATCCTCATCGGGGATAAAACCATGGACATTTATCCCCCGTCTATGGAGAAACCTTTTTTTTTTCACCCCCCCCCCCGGGCACAGGTTTTTATATAAAATCGAGCACTGTGTAAGTATAAATAGGTTGTGTTTTTAAAGTAATTTTTCCCCCTCATTGGTTTCGTCAATACAGGCTTAATGAAAATTGAAGTTAAAAAAAAAACATCACTTTGTCAATAAGTGCTTTCCTTTGAAGCACTTTGAACAACGAGAATCAATTTTACAGGGGAGAAAAAAAAATGGGTTTAATAGTTCAATTGAAATTTATTATGTTTGTAGAACATTTGTTCTTTTCGGTGACTCATACAGAATACAAGAGTAGGCCCACGGACGAACTAAACCGCGTCGGCGGCCCCGACTTTTCAGGGCAAAACCGAGTCCAGCTTTAAATTTGTGTGTATGTGTGCATGTGTGTGTGTGTGTGTGTGACATATTTTCCCCCTGTGGTGCTATATGGCAATAGTATAATGATTAGAATAATTGTATCTCATCTTGGATTAAGTGGATTTCTATCTCACCAACAAAATTTGCCGAAATGTATAAAGAACAATGAAGCATTTCTGCAGGAATTCGTACTGTAACTGTTTTCGTGTATTAACATTTCAGAGATGACAAATGACTGATAACACTGTCAAAATGCTAAAGATTGGATAAACAATACTACTTTTTTTTTTAAAATAAGTCCTTTAAAATACTATAACGTTTTGTGTCATTAAGTTGTAATTATTAATTTAAATTAGTTGAGTTGATGGTTTAATGAAAGTTCGACAACGTCCGATCGACACACTCAACGACCAAAATCTATATAACAAAGTCCGACCAGCTACCAGGGTCGGATTTAGACTTGATAAGGCCCTAAGCTATTTGAGATATGGGGCCCTTTATAAATCCAGATATTCTATGTCAGTGACAAATATTTAAGTATATATGACAATCGCTCTAAGTTATAGTTTGTGGAGCTTATACGTAAATCCTGTTGTTGCCCGCCCCCCTTCTTTAAAACAACGAACAAAAAATTTAAACAAAATATGTGAAAGTTCTATGTGTTTAATAATTCTGAGGTTAATGTAAGACTGATAGGAAATGTAAACATTGTAAATACAATATAGATCACTCGCATCTGCATAGAATTTTTTTAATAACAAAAGACCCTTATACCTTTTCATCACTGATTAAAAAATAATTCATTAATTATTACATAAGTAAATTATATAATTTTTTTTTATTGATATCAAGAACTAAAAATATTCCCAATGGCTTATTTCTTTTTTAATTCAAAACACAATAGATGAGATCTGTTTTATTAATGAAGTTGTTCTTGAAAGATTCAGCAAATTATACAGTTTAAAAACTAAATTCAAATATGAAATAGTCGAAATAAAGAAAACATCATTATTATAGAATTTCATTATTTAAGAATCTTGAACACTTGCCATTTCATGGTTCAACTTTAATTGTTTGTAATGTTTTTTCCGAATCATCTTTCTGTAATTTTATTAAATATTTTACATAATGATAGGTTAATGGCATCCACATTGGTGTATTCTTTTTCTCATACTCTTACCGCCTATTAGATTTCTAAACATTCGAAATGTTTTCAGTTGAGCCTTCCTTCGGTTTTCCTTTGTGAGAGGTTTTTTTAATGTAACACCGATTGTGTTTGTCACCTAAGACAATCTTGGGAGCACCACAGCTGCCGGTACATGCTGACGTATCATGATTAGACTCGTTTCTCGATTTAGGTGTACTTTTTTTTTCCTTTTTCCACTTTTCAACACTCACCATTTTTGTGCCGCCATTTGGGTGCGAGATTAAGATTGCGATTTTGCTTTTGCTCGTTTTCCTTTTGTATCGGCCATGAATTTCGTTTTCTAAAGTGTCCGTGTGTTTCAAAAGATTTTCTAATTTCTCTAACAAATTAGTATCATCAGAATAGCATGTTAAGATGTGATTGTCGTTTTCCAAACCAGTACTGCTTACAAGCAGTTCAACCGCATCATTATTCGGACTTTCATCATAAAAAAATGTGCATGTTGTACGGTTCACATCGGTATCTTCGCCCTTCATACAACGGGCTGTGGAAATTTTGATCTCACCACAACGTTCAGGATGAGCGTCAGAGCTTTTGGAGTTTTCTGGGTATTTTTTAGCACTGATGACTTTGCCGGTCCCAGTCCATGTAGTATCGCCTAATAAACGGTCAGTATCAGTTTGTCGTTCAGCGACCTGGTGAATTTTGACTGTCAATTTACCCACAGTTTTGATATAATCTTCGATATCGTCATATTGGAATTCTTCGGGTAATTTTCTCTTGTTGAAATTTGTAATAGATGTCGGCTCAAAGACGTCTTTGTGCTCACCTTTCGAAAAGAATCTTTTCTTAAATACCTTAGACTTCTGAAAAAAAAGTTAAAATTAACAGAAATCAAAGCTCAAAATATGTTAATTAAACTTGATGGAAACATAAAGAATCGGTTATATTGAACTACAATCACTTTGAACTTCAGATATCGTAGCTGTGCTATTCATTAATCGTGTACAATGATTTGAAAGAAAGTAATGTGCGACACCACAGAATATATATATGTATGTATATATATATATATATATATATTAGAGCTGCTGTTCGATTAAAAATTTTAATCGAAATTAACGCATAATTAAAAAAACTATCGCAAATTAACGCATATTTAATCGAAAAAATACTTTATTTATTAATTGTAACATTTTTTTTATTCAATCAACATGTCATTTTAAAATAATAACAACGTGTTATTTTTTCGCACTTACTTGGCCTAAGCAATAGAGTATTAAACATTTGTGTGTGTGTGTGTGTGTGTGTGTGACGTCTTTGACAAGCCAGACCTTGAAATGTTCGACTCATTTTTGGCGCGAGCAAGTAAGCATCCTTGTTCATTTGTTCTCAGTCTCACATGTGGGTCGCGACTTGTTATAAAGTGTGTCGTCAACAGGAAAGAAAGAACAGAAGATGAAAAATGAAAGCTGACCGATAACATCAAAGAGTGTCATTTTACACAATATTGGTAGATGACGTCACTTACAACCGCAAGTTACATTGTTTCAAAGCCATGACACTTGTCAATCAAACTATAACACGTGCAGATGTTCATTAATTGCATCATTCAGGGTCATAAGTTTGAATTAAGAAATGACAATCCTATTGTTTCAAGGTCATATAGATGATATGATTTATGTAAACGTGACACTCTGTGTTCGGGTTTTTTTTCTTCCTTTTTTTTTTAAATCTCGTCTGATCTGGTTATAGAATTGGGTTATTAACTGATTTTTTTTATTTCATCTGCAACTCTGAAATAACACCATTTGGGTAAAATTTAACTCATTTAGGTGTTTGTGTTAAAAAAAATGTAATCGCATATTTTTAACGCATTAATTACGCTTTAATTGCAGTAAATCAACAGCCATATATAAAATTTGACTCAGTATCACAATAATTCTGAAAAATACAACCACTGTCTCGGGTACAGATGTATTAGCAAGATGTTATACTATCAAAATACGATACAAAATTATGCGCAAAAAAAATGATGATACAAAATTTCTAGCATCTCGTTATTTTGATCTAATAATAAACGGGTTCATTATACCTTCAACAATACACTATAGTACCTCCACCAATACACTACAGTATATAATGTAAACTAGTGAATGAAAGTTTTCTATTTTTACATCGACCAGGAAGGGAGCAGGAGTTTACTTGTCGAAGGGCTAAATAACCAAAACATCATCATATATTACAGTGGGGCTTCAGTCGACATACCTGGGGGTGAGGGTATGTGCGAGTTGCGGCAGGGTGGGTGTGGTAGATTTACTTAATAAGTGGACGGAACTTAAACTTCAAGTGGTGAAATTCTGTTATTTATCGTTTTGGTGAACTTTCCGCATTTAGTCAAATTAACGCATTTAAGTGTTGCGTTAAAAATTTTAATCGTAAATTTTTTTTGACGCGTTAATCGCAAATTAACGCAGTTTAATCAGCAGCCCTAATATATATATATATATATATATATATATATATATATATATATATATATATATATATATTAAAACAATGAGAGTTAAAGTACACTTTGTTAGTACGCTCTCTCTCTCTCTCTCTCTCTCTCTCTCTCTCTCTCTCTCTAGTAATTAACAAAATGTTCCAGTGTATAAAAAATTATTTGCATAAGGCTTCCACGATTACCTTTGCCCTGTGTTCCTAAATGTACTAGGGCCTTTAAATGTTTTATTCCTTACGGCCTCGAACTCTCCCTTTGACTAGTTCCCACAGAAAACTTAAGATTGACTCATGTTACAACTAATCAAAATTACTTAAAGCAATTTATGAAAACTTATGTATATGTAGACAGCAGTGTTTAATGCTATAAATGTCCATAACTAATTCAAATGACTCAACTAGCGTTGACAATTATTAAAACGCTAAATAAAATAAAAAATTCAGACAGGCGGAACAAAGTATACTTACTTTAGATGACAGTATCTTGTATAATAGAATTCTGAAATATATTAGTAGAAAAATATCTGTAAGCCTATTACATGATATGTTAATCAGTACAAACAATTGTTAATCAGTACAAATAATTGTTAATCAGTACAAATAATTGTTAATCAGTGCAAACAATTCTTAATCAGTACAAACAATTGTTAATCAGTACAAACAATTGTTAATCAGTACAAACAATTGTTAATCAGTACAAACAATTGTTAATCAGTACAAATAATTGTTAATCAGTACAAATAATTGTTAATCAGTACAAACAATTTTTAATCAGTACAAACAATTGTTAATCAGTACAAACAATTGTTAATCAGTACAAACAATTGTTAATCAGTACAAACAATAGTTAATCAGTACAAATAATTGTTAATCAGTACAAACAATTGTTAATCAGTACAAACAATTGTTAATCAGTACAAACAATTGTTAATCAGTACAAACAATTGTTAATCAATACAAATAATTGTTAATCAGCTAAAAAATCAATCTATTCTAACTGACAGGGCTAATAAATTTTTACGTTTTAACTTTTTTATCTGTCATATATTCTAATTATTACTTTAACCTATTAAATGTGGGAGAATCTATTATTAAATAGAATAATTATTGTTAAAAAACAACCAAAGGTTTGAATAATGTCGACTGTTTACTGCGTGACTCATCAACAAACCACGTGACCCGAGTATCGTTGAGCACATTTCATTATGAAAGTAAGTACATTCATTCGAGAACTGATATTTTAGGGGTGTCCCCGCGGACATGCTCTTGCACCATTTTGGGGAACATTTTGGGGAACATTTGGGGAACATTTTGGGGAACATTTTGGGGAACATTTTGGGGAACATTTTGGGGAACATTTTGGGGAACATTTGAGACAAAAAAGGGGGTTTGAGAACCTCTGCTGTAAAGTCTAGTCTAGTCTAGTCTAGTCTAGTCTAGTCTAGTCGAGTCGAGTCGAGTGTCTCCATTGTTATAAGTTGTTGTCTTCCATTTCAACCCGATAACCTTCCAACACAAAGTCCATTATTGTCAAATATTTCATCATTAGCATCACTTTCGGGTTAATTCTCCGACTTATCTTTCTATGTCAATTAGGTCATTTATAGGAAACCATAGCGACTAGGATTTAATCACACTTAATCCTTTTTAATCTACTCAGACAGTTCATCTTCATCATCATCAGGCCCAGCGACTGACATTTCGGGCCCCCGGGCAGGTCTGTCACGCCCCCCCGTGCTGATAAGAATATTTTCAAAAGTTGATTGGCCAGGTCAGTCCGGGCCCCTGGGCATTAGCCCCCTGCCCCGCCCCCCTCTCTCGGCCGGTCTGATCATCATCATACCCTTAACTAATGTTGTCGTTGGGGGGGGGAGGGAACGCATGGACACATTAACAGACATATTTCTCCACAGTAGACTATCCTGCGCGTCTGTCTTAAGTTCATTTAGTAGTAGTTCTCTATCGATTCTTTCATATTGTCAATCCAACATTTTCGCTGGCGCCCTCTGCGACCCCCCCCCTCTCTCTCTCTCTCTCTCTGCAGTCGCTTCCTCGGAGAATAGTTTTTTGGGCAGTCAATCATGTCTTGACACATTTCCGAACCATGCCCGACTGTTATAATCAGTCAAAAAATGATGAGTTTGATTTGTTGTATGAAGGAAAAAAATACTGCTTATGTGTAAAAGATATAACTACATATCTAACTCACAATAATACGACAGATAGTATGACAGCGGCGATCGAACAAAAGATAATCCACACTGATGTCTTCACTTGCGTTTTGACCTCTGAAATTAAGTTTGATACGAAGGCTTAAAACATATGGAGCCTCGAATGAAAACGTTTTACTTTAATGTTTTTAAAATTTATATTTTGTTGATTATATTGTTATTTACCAGATTCTATAGAACAAGATACGATCTTATCCATAGTCTCAGAGTTGCAAAATTTATAAGTAAAGTTCAATTCAATTTTTCCCTCTATTGTAATATTTTTTGAAATGTAGTCAACATGAGATTGGAGGAGCGTATTGGAGCTTGCGTCTAATATATGTAAATTGCAAGGGGATGGTGTGTCTTCAGTTCTTCTGAACACAATGGCTGCTTGAGTACCATTAATTTTGAGCGAGCAGTTTTTCAAATCCAGTTTAATATTGTTGATTTCTATGTCCACATCATGTTTATCAGGATCTATAAATAAGTGAAGGACAGAGAAAATAATTAAGTTGAAAGAGAATGTAAACATTGCATCTTATTAAAGTTAATCGTTTAAATCTTTGTTGGTTAGAGCCACATGGTATATGTTGTACAGAATAGTCATTGCTTTCTTATAAAGTCGTTTAACAATATCTAAAAAAAAATGCAACAAAAAAGGTGGCCTATGGCACATCAATTTAAACAAAAGTAGAGGTCATATTCAAATAAGAAGGAATTTTGGTCATTTTAGTACATAAATATTGAAATAAATAGCAGTCGTTCTACATAAGGACTTCATTCAAAATGATAAATAAACAAAGCAATGAATTCTGAAACATCTTCGTCAATTAAAAACTTAATGATAGATGGCTATTACAAATGTAGATGATTAAGTATTAGGAGATGATTTCATGTTCTTTTTTCTTTCTCTCGTAGTTTTTTCTTGTCACAGATGTCGTGAAAATAAAACCCATTTCAGGGTGAACCACGAAACTTAAATATTTGAGAACCCCTGGTATATATTACATACCAAAAAAAAAAACCTGCAAATACAACTTAGTATTTACTATCATAAATATTTTTCTCGTAAACCGAGTTTGAACTGTATAAAGAACGTAGAATATCATACTTTCTCAATCATTCAATTCAATAACATTTTGTAGCGAACAACCTAAAGTTCGACAAGCTCTTTAAGGATTACCGATGCAAACAAATCTTTGAAAAAGTGCATATGTTAGGCTAAAGTTGAGGGCTAAACTCAACAGAAACCGCATAAGTAATATTTTATAGGATATAATTAACTTTTTATTATATCCTATAAAATATTAATTTTGCGGTTTCTAAACTCAACAGAAACCGCAAAATTAATATTTTATAGGATATAATAAAAAGAGTTAAACATCTCATCCTCTCAGGGACTTTGCAAGTTATAAATAAACAGAGGGGAGGGTGGGACGTAGAGAGACGGAAAGAGAGAGAGGAAAAAACAGAAGGATTTCCAAACTTTAGCAAAGAAATAAATTAGCGGCTTGTCTATTAACAGAGGAATCTTTTATTATACATTGGTTTCCATATAATATTTTATTTTTACTCTGAACTACATAAAACAAGTTTACCAAGTAAAAATAATTTAAACAAAACTACCGTATATTTTAGGACACTGTATTGTATCAGTATAAGTCCTCGAGTTCTTAGCTGATAATTCGCCCCGAACTAACGATTTGCTCAGCGCTGGATCTGCATTGATCCTAATCTTGATGTCGTAAATGTCTGATCTATTCCTAGACATACAGGTGCAGCCAATCTCATCAAGTTGGTCACATTCACCTGGTATTTTTACAGAACACAACTGCAACAAAAAAAATTATACTGAAAGTTACGTAAGTGACATTTCAGCTTTGATCTATAGCAGTTCACTTAAAAAAAATTAACGAAAATGACTAACAAGTATGAATAAAGAAACTTTTACTAATAAGTATGAAATATTGTTTTGGCGAGTATTTCAGCTGATTTCCAAGAACATGTCTTCGCGTTGTAGGGAGAGGTGGGGGGGGGGGGGCATATATCATCCCAAGACCTGACCTACCCTTTGTGTATCTGGTAAGATCAAGAAAAATCGTGGTCACCTTATTTTAGCATTTACATTTTTTTTAAAATTTTAACATAATATAATAGCGACAGGGGCGTAATTGATGGTGGTCCTTTTAGGGGCCCCGATGATTGGTAAGGCTCTACAAAATCCCAACTGTTTTATTTTATTGACACCAGCTTTAGTTTTATACGTATGTCTATTAAATTAATATAAATACTTTTAAAAACCGCACCATTGGTAGTGGCAGGCCCGTAGCCAGGTCAAAGTTAGTAGGGGGGGGCACCAAAACCCAGCAAGGGGGCACCTCAGGAAGTTTTCCGAAATAATTTTTTAAAAACCTAACTTTTAAAAATCTATTAAGTTGGGGGGGGGGAGGAACTCAACACCTAGCCGGGGAGGGGGGAGGAACTGTCCCCCCAGTGCCCCCCCTTGGCTACGGGGCTGGGTAGTGGGCATTCGGATAGTCGAGCGGTGCAGAGAGCTTGATTGTCGAACCAGGAAACCAGTGGCGTAGTGAGGTGTGCAAGGGGGGCATCATGACCCGGGCGCTACTCACAAAGGGGCCCCAAATGGTATATTTTACATATAATATTATATGGTTTACTAATGGAGGGGGCTCTAAAAAGGTATTGTCCCCCAGGCGCGAGTTAAGCCTCGCTACGGCACTGTAGGAAATACTTTCTAGATCCCGGTGCAAGGTGGATGAGAATCCACCCAGTTTAAATGGGTGCCTGACTTAATTAGGGAAATAAAGGCGGCCGTGTGTGTTGCTTACCACACAATCTCTTTAATCTGCCCTGACTACAGAAACAGGTGAATTCTACACTTCCAATATGGCACTGACTTAAGGGATAAGGGAACTTTACTTTCACCATTGACTAAAATAATGAAATAATTCAAAACTCATTTGGAGCAGCACATCATTGGTCAAAGAGCCCCATACGGCTCTATAGGATCCTCATTGTGCCACCCCTGGTTTTAATCTTTTTCTTGGACGAGAGCAATCGAAAGAGCTGCTGTGTATACTGGTGTCGGTCGTGATGTCGAACCTGTGAGATGTCTCATTCTGGTTGACAATCCAACCACACTGCTTGATGTGTATCTCTTTTGGCTCATTATCCAAAAAAAAACAAACCAAAACAAAACTCTAGTCACCAAGTTATAGTCAATAGAACTAGGAAGCTTAAAGGCAAAAACGTTTATTGCTATCAATTGTGCACTTAAAGTCATTTTAAAATATACGCTAACATACGTCAGTTGGATGACCTTTCCACCGTTTGACGTTCACCACTTAAGCTCTATGGAAATGACGTAGACATTAATGGAAATTCAAGGGTAGTGTTTATCATTTCCGTTTTCGATTTACTTCAGCCCATTTAAGAGTTAGTTTTTTTTGTCTTAAAAAAAAGAAAGAAGTCATACTGTCTGTGAATTAAATGATCCAAACTAGGATCTTATATGTTTTTTTTTTATAATTCACCGCTAATATTGTCATGTATGTACTATTTTCTTTAATAATTAATATCCTGTTGCTTTGTATTAATGAAGAACATAGAGAATGATGCACATATGAACAAGAAAGTTAGTACAAATCGAAATGTTTTCTGACTGTCACGTTTTATGAGAAAGTTATCATTTTGACTATTCCTAACTTGCAGAGAGTGTTGCCGGTCATGACTCTTTGAGAAAAAAAATCTATTGAAGTTTTTTAAGCTTTATACATAGTTACAAACAGAAATGTATATATTCGTTTAAATAACTAGGCAAACAGCATATGCGATATATGTAAATGAATTATCTCTCTCTCTCTCTCTCTTTCTCTCTCTCTCTCTCTCTCTCTCTCTCTCTCTCTCTATATATATATATATATATATATATATATATATATAAACTTGTAGTAATTTTATTATGAATTATGAAGCTTACTTTATTCAATAAACACACTACCATAATATAGTTAAATCTATAAGTTTGACTATTTTCTCAACATTTTTATTAGGAAATATTTATCGCAGGTTTCATTAAATCCGTGTACATTTTTCAGATAATCTCTCTCTCTCTCTTGCCCCTCCCCCCCCCCACTGAATATATATCTGCATTTCACACTGAGGGAACAGATGGTCGAGCGGTAAATCACTTGACCGTCAAATTGACGGTCCCTGGTTCGATATGCGGTGAGGACCAATGTATAATTCAGGTCGTGGTGAAAGTTCCCGCTTTAACTCATGTAGGGCCACCGTGGCCCTTGCGCCATCAGGATGAAAGAAGGACACTATAAACACCGTCCCGTTGTGGTTTATAACATAATAGTGACTTTAAACACACACACACATATATATTTCACACTTGCTGGTCAATAGATAGTGCCGTACCTAGATTATCTGTTCACCTATGCCTACATTGGCGATGTTAAAGAAAGGGCACTACGGATTAAAAAAAAAAAAAAGAACACTTCTGATTATACAGATAGTCCGTAACGCTTTGGACATTAGATTAATCAAATTTATTAACAGTGTTTCAAGGAAATAGAAATTTACATTGAGATAAGTTTACATACTTTACGGGTTAGATCTGCAGCCTCCGCTGACATGTATATCATGGGATTGAGTCTGTTTGTATTGTTGAATTGAAAAGTGAACTCGAGTGTGTCTTTGTGAGCTAAAAGACTCTTGTTACACAAAGTATGTTTACTTTCATCTTTAAGCTGAATACTACACAAAGAAGAATCTGAAATTGAAATAAAAAAATTTACATTCATCATCCAGGTAATAATTGCAGCATTGGATTTAACCGACAGGTAATAATTTTATAATGTTCAGTCGTCCATTGACGCATCAAAAGTTCATTCAACCATGACGTTTACATGTTAATAAAGTCACATTGAACTTCAAACAGTATTTATGGACTATTTAAGTCATAAGTAACAATAAAAAAATATATCTTAAGCATTCAAATAATTATCAAAACCGTTGTTAAAAAATTTTAAAACATGTTATACAAGCGTTAACTACATACATTTAATTTTTTATACAAATAATAAATGTTCAAAAAAGTTTTTCCTTTTTTGTTGTTTGTTGTTGAGCGTACAACCGATTTTAACAACGGTAAGTAAATGGTCGACTGTATAAAAAGGGAAACCTATCATAGGCCTACTCACCCTACTTAAAGAAACCTAAATCAGCCAGATCTTTAGAATCTTTGCGGCCAACTATATATATATACATATTTATTTATCTATCTATAGAAAATCTATCCTTCTATAACCCTATCTATCATCATATATCTATTAGATTATCTCTTTATCAATCAAAAAATCATATTATTAACTCTCTATCGATAATATATCTTGTAATCTATCTACATAGAGCTTTGTACTCACCACATAGCAAAATCAGTACCAGCGCGATGACGAGAAATCTAAGCTTCATTGTAGATTCAAATCCTTATTGTGTACAAAAAAAAATGGTTAAAATTATACAGAGAAATCCTCTCGTATGTTATTCACAAAAAACGTTCTATTTTAAATAAAAAATACTTATTGTTGCGTTTCAACTTAATGTGTGAGAGCTTGTTTTCTCCCTTACAAAGTTAAAGCTATCCTCTAACCAAAGCGAATTTTGCGTATCTAGGTAGCTCGCGAAATTCGCCCCTCTTTCGCGGCAATGTATTTATATGGAGATGCTCAAACCGCGTAGAATTTCCGCGGCGGTGCAGAGAAATTTAGAGGCATCGCTTCTTTCAGAGTTTTTTCGCCTTCCGCGAGTGTAAACAATCCAAAATGGCTGCCTAGAAACATCGACTCAAATGAAAATCATGGTTAAAATTGATATAAATGTCTTACAATTAACAAATAAGACTTACATTTATATATAGCAACTTGAATTATATCAGATTATACCAAAAAGTAAATGTTTTTTTCACTTTTTACTTGTAAAACACCATAACTGTAGAAAATATATCATAAGAAGAAAATGTCTGCCGACGTCTTCAAATAAACAAAAAGAAAATTTAAAAAATCGTTATATCCGGTCGGCTGACGCCTACGTTCGCTTCGCTTAGGTGTAGCGGGGGTTTTTCGCGCTTTAAAAAATCTCACGTGAGAAATAGCGCAGCGGAACGCTTCGCTTTGGTTTGAGGAAAGCTTTAGCCTCTAAGCTGCTTATTTATCAGTGCTGTGCCCTTCTTTCGTTATGCTATTGGAGGGACTGTGACCTCAGCACTTATAATTAGTGATATTTTTTTTGAACAAAATAAGTCTAGACAGTTTAGAAAGCCAAATGAAAAACAAAATCTATTGCTCGCAGTCAATTGTAATACTTTTAATACCATTATTTAGATATTGATGTCAATTACATATATATGTATATGTATATATGTATATGTATATATGTATATGTATATATGTATATGTATATATGTATATGTATATATGTATATGTATATATGTATATGTATATATGTATATGTATATATGTATATGTATATATGTATATGTATATATGTATATGTATATATGTATATGTATATATGTATATGTATATGTATATATGTATATGTATATATGTATATGTATGTGTATATATGTATATGTATATATGTATGTGTATATATGTATGTGTATATATGTATATGTATATATGTATATGTATATGTATATATGTATATGTATATATGTATATGTATATGTATATATGTATATGTATATATGTATATGTATATGTATATGTATATGTATATATGTATATGTATATATGTATATGTATATATGTATATGTATATATGTATATATGTATATGTATATGTATATATGTATATGTATATGTATATATGTATATATGTATATGTATATATGTATATGTATATATGTATATGTATATGTATATATGTATATGTATATACGTATATGTATATATGTATATGTATATATGTATATGTATATACGTATATGTATATATGTATATGTATATATGTATATGTATATATGTATATGTATATATGTATATGTATATATGTATATGTATATATGTATATGTATATATGTATATGTATATATGTATATGTATATATGTATATATGTATATGTTTATATGTATATGTATATATGTATATGTATATATGTATATGTATATATGTATATGTATATATGTATATGTATATATGTATATGTATATATGTATATGTATATATGTATATGTATATATGTATATGTATATGTATATATGTATATGTATATATGTATATTAGGGTGGTCCAGAAAAACAAAGTAACAGATTTAAGTTGTCCACAAGGTTATTTCTGTTCTTTATTATGTTAATAACAATTGTGCAAAATTTTAATGAAAACAAATAATATTTACAGGTCAACCCATTTGACAGTTTTTTGGGTTATCTCAAATGAAATAGTTATTGCCAATTATAGTTGATGATCGATTTAAAACTTAAGGTTAAAATTTTAAAGTAAATTAAAATTAAGAAATTAAATTAAAGTTGTAATTAAAAAATGTAACTAAAACTTACAATCTAATGAAAACCTTAGTTTTAAAATTTGACAGTTTCACAGTGGATAATCTATGACGACGACATAAGTGATGTCTTTGATGGAGTTGGGAAATTCCTGCGATGGTTTGCAACCAATCGAAGAATAAACTGTTTCTGTTCCTCATTCTTTGTCAGTGTTTTATTGTATTTCTCAATAAGACTGATTCCCCTTTCAGCTACATCATTTACAACTGTCATGTGTGCAGCCAGTTCATAAAAATTCTTGAAGACTGGATCAGATGTCCACTGTCCTGGTGGTTTCTTAAGGAATGTCTGAGACTTTTCTTTGCCTTCTTCCATGAGGACATCAAAGAAAGATGTCGTCCTTTCTGTCACCAGGTCCTCCAATTTCAACTGTTCAGATTCACTTGTCAACTTTACACGCCGAGGGATGTCTGCCAATGCTGGTCGAAGTAGATTTTGTACCATCTTTTCTTTGATTGATGCTGACACTCTGTCATCTAAAAGGGCTATGCCAACCAAATGTTCAGAGAGAAACCAGAGGTGCCTTGAAAATGCTTCATGTGCCTTGCTGGCAACAGTCTTATTCGGATAGGTCTTCAGATTTGATAAAAATTCGATGTCATTGAGAGGGGCTCGGATTGCAAGTGGTGCTTCGTTCCACTGTTTTACATAAACAAGACTGACAAAGAGAGCCAAACCTGTGATATTCTGGGATTCACGAACAGTCAACTTGAACTGAGTCTTAAAAAGAAAGATTTTCAGTGCGTAAATGGCTTTTGCCATCCATCTCGCATGATGTGTTGGACCGGGAGCTCGAAATTTCTCCTTGTCTTTGTGTCCACCAAGAAACCAGAAGGATAAACGTAAAAATTCCTGATAATCGTCCCTTGGGTGCTGTTTTTCAAGAGCACCTGGTAAATAGACAAGCATTTCCTGTCGCATGTTTTTCAATATTGGATCCTGAAACAGTTCATCACTTGCTGTAGAATAAGCATCTTGGTTCATTGATGGCCATTGTTTCTGAAATCGCTGGAATAGTGCAGTTGATGGACCTTCAGCTGGACCAAACAGAGACTTGAAAACATTTGAAAGGACAAAACTTCCATGACATGATGACGGCATGCAATCCAGACCATTTCAGTTCCCAGAGCTTCTTCAATTCCAACACATGCGCCCTTATGAAGCCCTGTATTGCTAGCTGTTGTGTCGAATACAAGGCCTTTGATCTGGGAACGCAGATTCCATTTCTCAATTACTTCAATGCAAGCATTTACTTGAGCCTCTCCTGTTCCTCTATCCATTTTTGGAATACCCAACAGTTTTTCCTGGCCATTCCCAGTAACAATAACAGCTATGCGATCCACATTTTCCTTTGATCCATCAATGTCGGGCAATATTTTACCGTCCCAATGCAGCAATAGTGGTCCTGCCAAAGAAAATTCTTTTTCATCCATTGCAGCAGCCCGTTGTCTTTCTTTTATTCTGGATCGTCTGATTGAACTTCGAGATAATGTTATTTCTGAAATGTCATGGCCAAGCGCCTGTGCAACAGCTCCAGCAACAAACACAGCTCCACGGTCTGGGAGGCAAACACGATCCAAAGCACCTACAACTTCAGGGGACTGGAAGATATTCGGACGTAAATCGCAAGCGCGGACACCAGACAAGTAATGTTGATAATGGGTTGACCTGTAGATGTTGCTCGATCAGCCTGAAATTTTGCAGGCCAAACACCTATACCCAATGGACAAAAACAAACCATGTGGAGCAATGATTCTACAAACTTAAACTTTTCAGTATGGTTTTCTGGACCACACTAATGTATATGTATATATGTATATGTATATATGTATATGTATATATGTATATGTATATATGTATATGTATATATGCATATGTATATATGTATATATGTATATGTATATATGTATATGTATATGTATATATGTATATATGTATATGTATATATGTATATGTATATATGTATATGTATATATGTATATGTATATATGTATATGTATATATGTATATGTATATATGTATATGTATATATGTATATGTATATATGTATATGTATATATGTATATGTATATATGTATATGTATATATGTATATGTATATATGTATATGTATATATGTATATGTATATATGTATATTATATGTATATATGTATATGTATATATGTATATGTATATATGTATATGTATATATGTATATGTATATATGTATATGTATATATGTATATGTATATATGTATATGTATATATGTATATGTATATATGTATATGTATATATGTATATGTATATATGTATATGTATATATATATGTATATATGTATATGTATATATGTATATGTATATGTATATGTATATGTATATGTATATATGTATATGTATATATGTATATGTATATATGTATATGTATATATGTATATGTATATATGTATATGTATATATGTATATGTATATATGTATATGTATATATGTATATGTATATATGTATATGTATATATGTATATGTATATATGTATATGTATATATGTATATGTATATATGTATATGTATATATGTATATGTATATATGTATATGTATATATGTATATTTTTATGAAACCACTTGCAATCGAGGAACTTGTATGTGTAATTTAAGAATATCAATTGCATTTTTAATTTTATTTGAAAAAAGTTCCCCCACCTCCTCATTTTTGGAAGAAAAAAGTGAAAAAAAATTTTTTTTTTCAAAAAAAAGGACATGTTTTTTTTTAGCTTAATTCAAAAGAGTATTAATAATAACTAATCAACTTTTATTAACTAATAAGATACAGATCAGTTAATAATATGTACAGAATGTACAAGAAATGTTCAAAACATATTTTGTCCTATGAACTTCAGATTCAAATATTCAATTTTTCTCGATTTCGCACGAAGTTCCGCCATCAGTTTCACAGCACGTTCAGCAATTTGGTTAGGTCTGGAATGTCAATTAATGACTTCTCGACTGACCAATGGGTCTTTAAACACTTAATTGCCTTCTTGCACTTTATCTCGATGAGTGAGGTAAACAGTTCATTGAAGGACGCTTCATTGTAGTCTTGCGAATCGAACCAAGCATTTGCCCATTTGTAGCAGATGAAGTTGCAGGTAGAAGCGATAATACTGCGCCACTCTGTTATCAGAAATAATGCTATAACAGTAAATATTGCTCGTGAGTTCCATCTTGCCTGGTGTAAATTTGGTAATTTATTCCAGCTGATGCGAGGCCAACGTGGGTTCTCGCCTGTGCAAACATCTTTTGTCGCAAGAAGCGGTAATCAGCTTGAAGAGTGACATAGTTTTGTGTTAATTTGCCCATAAAGGAATAGTTGAGTTCTTGTTTGCTCATTGGCTCTTGATTAAGAAAATTCATGACATGTTTCAGAAGAAGGTCGAGTACATGGTACTGACAGTCAATATATTGTGGCTTCTGAAAGCCATTGCTCAAGACATCATCCTGTATGAGCTCTACAATCCCGTGCAAATGGTCAGTATTTCTGCTGTCGTGTTGCAAATTAACATACAAATATTTTCTCAAGCATCATATTTATCTATTAGCTGATGTAGTTCATTGTGAATGGCCGCGGCAGAACCACTCTCACATTTGAGAATACCGAGTTTGATTTCGGTTGTCATCTTTTTCAGCAATCCTACTTGATTCTCTTCCCCTTGCACTCTTTTACCATCAAACTGGAGACAATAGGGATCTTTGCTTTGAAGTTTTTGAACAATTTTAGTTTTCATTTTCCGTCCTTCAGAGATTACTCATTTCCAGACACCCGCCTGACTTGGAACCGGCACATCATGACCCTGTTCAGCAATGGTTACAAGAACGTCATGTGCTCTATGTGTGGAAATGTTTTTCAGTACTAGTTAACCCGCCGTTCTAGTGCTTGCTCTTTGGTATTTCGGTTTGCATTCAAAAGATGACGTTTAAGAAATAGTTGGCGACTCGGGTGAAGAAGCAGAGGTTTCAGAATCCGAACATTTTGAGACAGTTGTATGTTTTTGTGTAGGTTTTGAGACAGTTGTGTGTGTTTGTGTAGTTTATGAGACAGTTGTGTTTGTGTAGGTTTTGAGACAGTTGTGTGTGTTTGTGTAGCTTTTGAGACAGTTGTATGTGTTTGTGCAGGTTGTGATTGAGAAAAGCTGGCTTGAGATTGAGTTTTTGATAGTCGGATTCGTTTTCTTGGGTGGAATGATTCCAAAGGGGCTTGTTTGACCATTGAATAACCATTCTTTCCTCCACTGTTAACATGCCTCTGGTAGTGCTCTATATCCTCTGTGCTTTTCCATTCTCCATTAACGTTGGTGACATCAAATAACTGAGAAAGTGTTATCAGATGGTTTCTTTTTGTTTTTGTCATATAAATCAATTAGACCATTGAGTTTCATTCTGATTAGTGTGCTAGATAATAGTGGAAAGTCTTGAATTTCCCTCCAGAGCAATTCTTTATCAGTAATCATAAGTTTGATTCGATCCATTCGCCGTTTCTGGCTATTGAACAGAAAAGTGAAGTTTCCAAGAATTTGACGGTTTGTAGGCATCCATGTCAGATTGATTAGCTTTTCAACAGATAGAATTCTTGGATATCTATTCTGTTTAGAAGATGATTGAAGATGAGTATAGCAAATGCCTTGTTTATAAACAAATGGAAACAGACGACTGAAATGTGCTTAAAAGCAGTCTAGAAAGTCATATATAATAATTCAGTGTGAAATCAAAACCGAGCGTCAAACTGCGCGATATGAGAAAACAAAAATTAAAAGGTGGGGGAACTTTTTTCAATTTTAAAAAAAAATAATGTTACTACTGTCATCTACATTCAATTGTTCCTCGAATGTGAGGGATTTCAGTTTCGTTACGAAAAAAAATGAAAATAGTTATCACCCTAATGTATATATGTAGATATGTATATATGTATATGTATATATATATATATATATATGTATATATATATATATATATGTATATATATGTATATGTATATATGTATATATGTATATGTATATATGTATATGTATATATGTATATATGTATATGTATATATGTATATGTATATATGTATATGTATATATGTATATGTATATATGTATATGTATATATGTATATGTATATATGTATATGTATATATGTATATGTATATATGTATATGTATATATGTATATGTATATATGTATATGTAGATATGTATATGTAGATATGTATATGTAGATATGTATATGTATATATGTATATGTATTTATGTATATGTACATATGTATATGTATTAATGTACATGTATATATTATATGTATATATGTATATGTATATGTATATGTATATATGTATATGTATATATGTATATGTATATGTATATATGTATATGTATATATGTATATTTGTATATGTATATGTATATATGTATATGTAGATATGTATATGTATATATGTATTTATGTATATGTATATATTATATGTATATATGTATATATGTATATGTATATATGTATATATATATGTATATATGTGTATATATATATGTATATATGTATATGTATATATGTATATATGTATATGTATATATGTATATGGATATATATATATATATATATATATGTATATATATATGTATATGTATATATGTATATGTAGATATGTATATGTAGATATGTATATGTATATATGTATATGCATATAACTATATGTGTATGTAATTTTTTCGGGTGTATGCATTAGCGATGTTACTAGTGCCGCGTGGTAGCCCGACTCCCCAAGCAATCCCGGGTACACTGATAGTTCTTATTCATTACAAAATAAATTTAATTATAAGTTTTAGATCTCATTAATTTAATACAAGTATTAATTTAGACATATTTTTTTCAAATATTAACAAAGATGATACTTTGACATATGAAATCGAAAAACCAAAACCATTGGCAAATATTAACCTATGGCGGTTTAGTCATGCAGGATCATTTCCCCAGGAAAAGGAATTAATAGCATCTAGAAATAAATTTTCAAATAAGTGA
Source organism: Bulinus truncatus (assembly GCA_021962125.1). Lineage (NCBI taxonomy): Eukaryota > Metazoa > Mollusca > Gastropoda > Planorbidae > Bulinus > Bulinus truncatus. The sequence continues at coordinate 1,447,109 of JAGDYQ010000089.1, forward strand.
TAGTATTACTAACAAGCGATACTTACAATTCACATCCGTTAGAACGCTTAATTGAAGATCATCACAAACTTTAAAATTCAACACTGAGTAAATACTGTTCATTATAGTATATAAAATTTACATTTTTTTTCTATAATAACACTTCCTTACAATATGCACGACTAAATTAAAAAAAATATCCCGAGTTACTTGTGCAGTTATTTTTAGAGCAAACAAAATCTATAAATATTCTCTGGGAATTCATGTTGCTAAATTTTCACGTTGATCTAGAGTCAATTAGACCATAGTATACTAGCAACAGTATCTAAATAATGCTTTCCCTATTGATTTAGCATTAATTCAATTATTTTTACATGTCGCGTTTTATCGAATCGATCGACCTATGCATATTGTTACGACTCGAATTTAAGTCAATTAATTTATACTATTATGTCTATCGATTTAAACAGTCAGGTTAATAACCCGTTAATCGATCGTGGTGTAAACTTTAAGTCGATCTTCTTTCATTTATGTATATGCACTATGCGCCATGCTCTATGATCAAACTCTAACAATGTTGCCCCCCCCCCCCATTTATGTGGCCCAAACAAACAATGCTGAAGTTGTGAAAAATTTCCGCCCTCTTGATAGTGTTAAAAGTAAAGTGCCATCCGGCGCTAATCACCCATTCGCACTTTTCCTGGTTACGCCACCGACTTTATGTTATGTGTTTATATAATATAGTTATCAATATAGACATGCATGCATGGGCGTACTCAAGGGGTGGGGCATTTAGGAAAAATGTCAAAAAGTTATCACAATAAAACTGAACTAAATTTCCTGAAAGTTTATTACATTGAAGACAATGCACATATATCAAACATAAAAAAATATATATATATCTGCAAGTATAACTGATTAAATTATTGTAATTTTTGAAATAATGTTTTCAGTGTCTAACAGTTACTATATTAATAAAATAAAGTATACAATTATAAATTACACTGATACAGAAATAATATTGTAATTTTAAACTATTTATTCTGGAACAAAAATTGTAAATGTCTTGGTATTTTTCCAAATCGATTGATAACATTTTCTCTAAATTTTTGATACTCAACATACAAAGACCAGATAAACGATCATCACCAGTTGTTGAGTGTATCCACGTTATGTACTCGTCTTAGAGTGCTAAATGATCTCTCGATTGTGCACGTTGTTACTGGAAGAGCCAGGGGGACAGATGGTCGTGTGATAAAGCACTCGACTGTCGACCTGAGAGTCCCTGGTTCACTCTCCGGTGAGGACCAGTGGATATTTCAGGTCATGGCTTAAGATCCCGCTATATCTCCCGTGGTGCCTCCATGACCATGTCCATTGCACTATCGGCTATGGTGGGGATGAAAGAAGGGCACGATACAAACCGTCCCATTAGTGGTTTAAAGTCTCTAAGAGATTTTATCTTATCCTTACAGGGACTTCACACACTGGAAGAGCCGATGCTGTCAAAAAAGCCATCTTAATCATGGGGAAAAAATTAGTTTCATCTAAAACCTCACATAGAGTCGTTGTTTCTGTTTTTTCCCTTTTACTACTTTTACATTTCATTGTCTCATACAAGGTTTCACTCTCTTCAATTGAATTGTCAAATGCGTAATAATCAGCAATAGCCTTGGCTGGATACTTAAAATGCGAGTTTCTAGTTTTGTCATCAAAAAGGGATTCAAAACTAAAAATGAAAATGATGGTTTATTTTCTATTCAAAAACGAATTTCAAGCGTTGATATAATAGAATGAGGATAGGGTATAAAAACAGTTATTTTAAAATAACCTTCAAGCAAATCAACTTTTGGATTTTCCCTGTTCATTTGTCTTTCAGCTTGTCGTTAAGGTTGAATGTCGACACCAATGTCATCTACAACACCTTTTGTAACTAAAAATTTCCTTATACCTCTCATAATAATTCTGTTGATAACAAGCCAACGTAGTCAACAATTCTTTGATGTATGTTTGTACTGCCAGGAAATCTAAATGCACTGACTGCAGTTTTTGGGTTACAGCTTCTAGCTTTGATGAATATTTTTGACTAATAACTAAACAAACAACAAATATATCCGAAGAATTCTTCTGTAACCAACATTTTTCCCATTTTGTTCTTTTACAAATCTAACACCAAGTGACATCTGCTCAATGCCTGAAATGTCAGTTGTCTCGTTGGCAAGTGTAGAAAATGCAAATGAATTATTTGCTTCACGAACAATGTCTTCTCGCAAGGGAGACCCACACATTTCGATTATAGTGTTTTGTGCAGTTCCCGAGATGTACTTAGCACTACAAGAATCAATTAACAAATGATTACCAAGAACCAGGTCATAAAAACTACCAGAATTTGATTCTTATCCACAAAGTGCTAAATCATGCAAGCCGCAAAATAGGATTGTACAAATGATGAGACCCAGTTAGTTACGATTTTCTTGAAATTGTCTTCTAAATGATGAGTTCAACTGCTCATCTATAGAAGCTGCTTTGGCTTCCAATCATGCCACAAAATTTCTTGCATCTTCATGAGTCTTTGTGCCATGTGCTTTGCATCTGGCTAATTGCATATTCGTTGAAATCTTTAAGTTTTGTGCATGGTTTGATGACAAATTCCCCACTGGTTTGCTCGAATTACTTTTTTGCGGAAACAGCACGCAATATTTGCAAAAGGAACCTTTTAACATACGCACCATGGTGAATTGTCTGATAACCATGCATATATAAAAACTCTGTTTAAATAATTGTCAGCTCTAAAACCATACTTTTTATCAGGGGTCTGAATTAATTTAACATTAATTAAAAAATTCACTCAGTGTCAGAAGATTATAAACCAACAAGAGTTGCCAGATTAAAATAAGCTGAATGACAAGAACATTTTTGAAGACCAAATCAAGTTATAGAAGGCCAAATTAAAAAAAAAAAAAATAAATCGAAACCGTTATTGTGTTTGTTGTTAAAATGTTTGAATTTGCAAATTCATTTATGTATGTAAATATAAATAATTAATGTTATACGTAACTTAAATTTAATTGAAAAATGAGCCTGTATGGCATTGTTAGTTAAGTTTTTAAAAAAATGTGTATTTGTGCCCCCCCCCCCTCCACCCGCTGGAAAAATTTCAAGCGACGGCCATGCATGCATGTATACATAAGCATAGCTTGTTATTATTATAATACCTATGTAAACATGTTTTTTTTTTTTGTTAATAAACAATCAGATGATCATACAATTAATTTGACCATTTATTAACTAAACAATCACAATGTTTTAATATGTTTACGATTGTCTATTCCCACAGATTATATGAGTAAATCCCCCTCGAATATCTCATGCATTATAATAAAATATGATAAATGCAATTTTCTAATTAGTTTTTTTTTATATTACAGAAAAGACAAAAATAATGACGCGTCTTTTAATGTTGATTCTAATTACACCAATATTTATAAAAGGTAATTACTGTACTTACTATCTACTGAAATTTTTTTAAAGTCTTTATAAATTAATATCTCATCCACTATGCATTCGCCAAGATGGAAAAAAGTAAAGTAAGTAAAGGATAGTTCGCTTAGCCCTAAAGGGCCATCGGGGCAGACGAAGTGTAGAATTCATCTGTTTCTATAACCTCGGCATATGAAGGGATTGTGTGGTTACCACAACGCCCAGCAGCCTTTACTTCCCCAACTTAATGTCAGGTACCAATTTAAAGTTGGGTGGACTTGCGGGACGACTTTGAAACAAATTTCACCTGGAAAAATTCCTATGATTCTCACCGAGGATCGAACCCAGGACTCTCAGGTTGACAGTCGAGTATCTACACCATTCGGCCATCCATTTCCAAGAAGGAAACAAGAACTTCATAATTATGCTCGTCTTAGACAAAATTACATTTTCTTTTAAAGTATTATATACTATCTTAGGTAGTCTTTCATAGCAAATATCTTTTTTAATGTTATCTTTGTTAATGTGTTAAATATGTCTCTTAAAATGTATTGCTGCAATAAATGTAAAGTATTTTGGTTATAATTATTGAATGATGTTTAGTTATGTACTTCTTTTGTTTATTTATTTTTGCAATCTGTTGATTTTATGCTTCATTTTTTTACCGTCAAACAGTACATTATTGAGTATTTAAAACAATCGTTCTAAATATGCATATGATTTAGAGTTAAGGAAAACACATTTAATAATCAATCAATAATTGTTTAACTTGCTCAAGCAAAGAGTCACTTGAAATCGTAATAATTTTCAAAAATGTATTGTTTATTTTATAATCATTATTACAATCTAGTTTTGTTAGAATTATCTACTAGCAGCGCTGATAGTCGGATGGTGGTGTGGTAACTCACTCGACTGTCTGAGGGTTCCGGGTTCGATCTCCAGTTAAGAACAGTGAATATTTTAGGTCATGGTTAATTAAAATCGCCTCTTGATCTCCAGTGGTACCTCCAAAGCCATCTCATGATCGGCTGTGGTGGAGAAGAAAGAAGGGCGCTGCATTGTATAAGTTGAAATACAAACAATTCAATCATATTAACTCTTTTCTTTGATCAGTAATTTAAAGGAACACACTTTAAGGACTCCTTGATTTATTTAGTAATCTTTTTGTTCATTTTATAAGTACTTTTATTAAGAAGAGATAGTTTTAGGCCTACCTGTCTGCCTTTGTTTTTATTTCGGTGACACAGTTTTTATGTACAATTATAATATGTTATCTTTAATTTCGGATCTTTACTAAAACGCAGAAAAACTTAAATTGGGTATTGTTATTATATAGACGATATTATGATTCTCGGAACAAATAAAAAGATAGAATCTATAATTGGGGGAACAAACCATTTCTTTTCTCCATGGCCCACAATTTATTCTTCGGCCATTGCGGTCATAAGAATTGAAAATGGTTACCGAAAGGGCAGTAAGGCGTTCGACCAGCCCGGACTCTATTATCTGTGAGAACAAGGGAATTTTTCAAATCTTGATGAGTAGGGCGATGTGAATACCATCCCAATAGTAGTTTATAAGATCAAAGAGAATTTATCTCATCTTTACAGGGAATTCACACACACACCGACACACACACACCGACAAAACTGACGTTTTATATATATATATATATATATATATATATATCCAGGGCCGTTTTAAGGTCATCGTAGGCCCTAGGCCCTAGTAGTAGGCCCTCCCCGATTTCATTTTTTACTTTTTTTCAAGAATGCACTTGTTTTCACTTTATGTTCTGACTTTCTTAGGCACTTGAAAAGTCCGTAGACCCTAGGCACAGCGCCTACTGTGCCTATAGGATAAAGTGGCCCTGTATATATATATATATATATATATATATATATATATGTATATATGCTAGGTCAGTTAATATATCTTCCAATTAAAATCAGATTTATTGTGCTCTCTCTTTGTTATCTGTACAATTATAAGTTATAACAGCCTTAATCCTAGATATGTATATATTTTGTTTTATTTTAAAAGGGTTTATGATTGTCAACAGGTTTTGAGAGTTTCCTCATGTGCGTCTCTCAAGAATCCAGTCGAGGTCGCTCACTGACGATTGAAACGAACATGTCTTTGATGATAAGTAACCAAACCACAGAACTATATCTGATTAAAAATACAACTACCGTAGTGACATGTAAAAAGAATTGTACAGTTGACCCAAATTTTGAAAGCCTTGTCAGAGTAGACCATGTAAAGAATCAAGAAATAAATGTGACCATAAACATCGTAATTGAGAAGAATTTTACAACAGAAGGAAACTGGACAATACAATATTGGAAAAATTCTCACCTACATTTAAGAAACTTTTGTGATGTCGATATATTAAGTGAGACAATACTTTTTTCCTCAAATAGATGAAATGAAAGATTTATATATTAATTCATTCATAATGTATTGCCATCTATTTATTTAGAGTTAATTTTCAAAATATATGTTTTTATATCATAAATATTTGCTTTTTCTTATCTTGTATTTTAGAGGGTTAAATCATGTCGCATCAAATTAACAGCCATATGTTTTTTGTTTGTTTGCTAATGTACACATATATTTTTATCTAGTTTAACTAGCATTTCAGTCATTTATATAACACTCTATATATGAATTGTAGCTTATGTCGTATGCTATCTTCGCAGGCGTTTGGTAAATATGTTTGGCGCAATATGAAATATCCTTTTTGTTCACCTTGTAATTTTCGCCTTGTTGAACATTGAAATACAAAAAAGGTGCTAGGTGGCGCGGAAGGCACTTAAGATAATAGACAGAGAAACTGCTGAAAATATAAAGAAGTGTTAAAAAAAACTCTTTTTCTATTTTTAAATTAATGTGCACTAAATGTCATAAAATAATTCCTCCAATCATACAACAATTTAAATGAATTTTAATTATCGAAAATAAAAGCGGATGCGGGATTGTGGCAGGATGGTGTCGGAGGTGGCATCTCTATATTCAACTAAAGTACCGACATCAATACATAGTCCATTGTTTACCCAGCGATTTATTGTCTAATAGGTCTAATTAAACTCTTCTCCTTTCAAACAAAAAAAGATATTATAACATCTCATCTGCATTCGTTAATTGGTACTAATCAGTAAATTGTATTACTTATAGATATGTTAATATCGTTTGAAAATAGTTAAAATATAACAACGTGAATAACAATAATTCTACGTTTCTTCATGTCTTTCCTGAGACGAAGACAAACAGATGAGCACTCTGTACCCGAAATACCAAACTCTATTTACGAACAATTCAGACTTCACTCAAAACGACTGCAATGATACCGTCACCGGGAGTATAGGTGGCAAATGTGCAACTGGTGCAACAGGCAATAAAATTAATACACCGGACCACGACGAAAATACAAAATTTGAAGGTAACTGCCGAAGCATATACAAAGATTGTGTTTCAATTTTTTTTATAATGCAGTATATACTTGATAACAGAATGTAGACTGTACATGAACCACTATTGTAATGTAATATGTAAAGTAAATAAAGTAAAGTTACATTTGACTTAACGGGCCATCGGGTGTGTAGAATTCACCCGTTTCTATAACCTCGGCATATGAGGGGATTGTGTGGTTAGCACAACGCCCAGCAGCCTTTACTTTCCCAACTTAAAGTCAGGTACCCATTTTAAAGCTGGCTGGACTTGTGAGACGACTTTGAATCAAATTTTACCTGGAAAAATTCCCTTGGTTCTCACCGAGGATCGAACCCAGGACTATCAGGTCAACAGTCGAGTATCTACACAACTCAGCCATCCATCCCACCGATTCTATATAGATTTTACCGTTAAAATATTTAGAGCCAGGAACAAAATATCCAAAACTGACAGTAAGGTATCACAGTTTTAATATGTAGAGTTAACTTAAGCATGAAGGTTTAACTGTAGAATTATGGAGAATGTTTTTTTTCCTCGGTTTAACATTAAAGCTCAAGCATACATTAGACCATTACAGTCATGCCTCTATTTTATGAACACATTTATTTTCAGATTTTTTAAAACGCTGTGTTTTCTTCATCTTTTCGTGTTTGCTCGGCTTTGGCATTGGCTTACTTTTTGTTATTCTCCTTGTGCATAAAACAGGTAAATTATTATTTCTCGATGGAAGGTGTAAATTAGAAGTGATTAGTCATCAATAATCACTAATAATCATCAATACTCATCAATACTCATTAATAATCATCAATGATCATCAATAGTCAACAGTACTCATCAATAATCATCAATAATAAATAATAATCATCAATAATCAACAATAATCATCAATAATCAACAATATTTACCAATAATCATCAATATTTACCACGATTAAATTTGTTGAGCAATATACAGTCAATACTTTCATTTCAAGCAAATAATCTATGTAAAACAACAACAACAACAACAACAAAACTACATTTCTTTTCTTTCACTTCATAACTTTTTTCAATATAATAATATATATAGCATCTTATTCGTATTTTAGGATGTTTGGTAAATATTTACTACGCTCGACTTCGTCACTTAATGAAGTAAGTATATAGCTTAATACCACTTTATTTTTTCGCAAATTTTTTATTGCGTTAAAAGTCAGTGTGAAACGGTTATTCACCACGGGTAAAGGGGTGTGCAGCGCACTGTACACTTGTCATGAATCATTCTCTGCAACACATGCACACTTTATAATCCGCATGATGATAATACTTTATTATTATCTGTTGTTCAATTGGGTGATTTCCACTTACCTCCATCCCACAATACCCAACTCCCACCCCTTAAAAAAAAAAACAATAGCATACAAAAAAATGTTAATCATTGTGAGGCTCTGTCTGGGTGCATAAAAAATGAAAGCTCTAGCACAGTGGTGACGAACCTTTTAGGGGGGCCGCCAACCCACAATTTAACCGAAAAATGCACCCCACTTATTTATAGAAAGTTCCAACACTCCAATTAAAGATAATAGGTTCGCCACCAGTGCTATAGCACTTATGAAACGAAAAATTGATGTAACTAATTATAATTGATTATTGTATTAGCCCTGCGCCCTATGCACAGCCCTCCCCCCCCTCCTGACCATTTTTCATAGGAGATCCGCATATAGTTGTACTAAAATGTAAACATTTTTTTAAAACTCACTCCATACTTTTATTTGTCTTTTAAAGGTACCAGGATTCAAGATCTTTTATAGGTAAAATTAAAAACCATACTATAACAAATATGTTGTCTTCAGGTTTGATAGAAAGCTTTTAAATGTTGGTCATTTTATATGTGATTTAAAAAGTGTTTTGGGATAACGAAAGATTCTATGATAAAACTATTTTTACTTTATTTTACCAACCGATGGGAATTTATTTTTTAATGAACTATATACATTTAACATCATCCGAAAGCACTACGTTATTGAGTACTTGACATATAATCTCAATATTACCTATGAAAACTGTTTGCTTGCAATGTACCTTAAAAAGGTATACAGTGGATTCCGCTTAATTGGGACACCGCTTAGTTGGGACAGCCGCTTATTTGGGACAAATCTCAAAGAAACCAAACCAAGAAGCCAATAGTAAATGTGTATTTTTAATTGGGACAGCCGCATAATTGGGACAAAAAGCCTCGGTCCCGATGTGTCCCAATTAAGCGGAATCGAGTGTATATATATATATATATATATATATATATATATATATATATATATATATATATATATATATATTTGATTTATTTTTTTTAAAAACTAGATGAAGTGGACAATACGGATGTATATGCTATATGTGGAGTTATGAAAGGTAACGGAGGTAAGAAACACATAATTATTATTATTACAGGACGTACTGTGTGTTCGATCACTCTCTAACATGTTCATTAAAAAAAAAATTTAACCAGATTAAGGCGTAATGAATTAAAAACTCAGAATTGTATTTCATTTACGTACGCTTTCAACTTTTAGAGAATATTCTTTTATACCAAAAGAATCATACTAATATCTGCCACATGTAATGAAGAAAAACATATAGTTTTTGTTATCGCTTTTTCTTTGTTTCAATTATTAAGTGATGGTTTTATGTATTTATAAAGTTACAAAAGATCCTTTTTTTTGTTATTATACATATACAGAGTGGGCCAAAAAAAGTGAGAACATGGCGTAGACGGTAATATAATTATATCAAAGTTTGTTTAGCTGTACGCTTAGAAACAATTTTTGATAAGCAGGGAGGACACATTGAACAGGATTTCTGATTGGCTAAATACTTTGCAATCAAAATTACATGAAACAATCCAATTAATTAAATTATATTTTTAAATAATTCGTATGTTATATGATGTTCTCACTTTTTTTGGCCCACCATATATATGTATATTATTTGACAATTAGTCTGCTTTGAATGACTGGCCCTAAAATGGTTGGCAATTACGGGTGAATCCTTATAGTAACCTATAAAAAGATAGAAAATCTCCAAAATGGTATACATTTGATCAAATCAGGAAAGGTTTCTTGCAATGTTCTCGGTTTCTCTCCCAATCTAGCAATCCAAAGCATTTAAGGGATCTGTTTTACTCTATATTTGGCAGTCAATTATACATCATAATTATGTAATCCAGCGGTCGGCAACCTTTAGGACCCTTAAGACAACTAAATTGATGAGTTGCTTTTTCAATTTACGTTTTGAACAAGATTTTCGATGATTTTGGATATTTATACCCCATGCATTCGAATTAAAAGAAAAAAGTTTTTATTGTTAATAAATTAATAAATATAATTAATAGGGAAAGACAAATTGATGTCTAACTTCTTCTGCGGAAGAAGAACATTGTATCTTTTACCTATAAATGCCTTATGTTTGTGAAACTTTTCTCCAGAAAATGTTACTTTCAATGAGGCTGCAAAGTTTTCAGTACTTGAGTACAAATATATGCAGTAGTCGAAATTAGAGTTCACCATTGCGTGAAAATCATGCAGGCAAATCTTTCTGTGCCTAACCGCTTAACTTTCACATCTCTAACATATTTAACAGTCACTCTAACATCTGTAACCCACCTGTATATTATATATATATATATATATATATATATACACTAATATATGTATATATATATAAACGTCTACTTTGACCTTCAACCTGTAGCAGTTTACATTTTATTTTTTTTTCTATGGAACACATAAAACTACCATCAATCTCAGAGATACTCTGATTCGCTGACATATCCATACTGCTGTTGTATTTCTCTTTTCAGATTTATGTAGTAAAATCCGAGATTCATTTGAGCCTACCTACTCTACAAGTGAAGATGCGCACCAAAGAAAACCCAACGCCCCTAATATTGTTTTGCGACAACTTGACAAACATCTGTCACCGTTCTATGAAGACGGTAAAAAAATGTAACATATTGCTATTCATAATCAATGAAATAGATAATTTAAAGTTTGGTTAAGCTTTTATAATTCAAATAAATATGTAAGCCTACAACAATTGTCAATTTACACCATCCCATTTCCTAATAAAGAAACAAAAAAAAAAGCAATAATATAATATAATAATAGCGATTTGGGCGCTGCGTTAAATCGAAAGTAAAGAATTAATACAACAGTATTCCGGTTTAAAATACAATCATGAAAAAAAAATCGGATCTGCCCGAAACCAAAAAAATAACTTCGCCTGCCGGTCAAGCCTAAGGGGATATAACTCTATGCAAATATTTGCAGGGTACAGCTAGTTTAATAAATAATAGTAATGGTTTCTACAATATGGTCTGTGGTAAAGCGCTCGACTGTCGACCTGAGAGTCACTGGTTCGATCCTCGCTGATGACCAATGGATATTTCAGGTCATTGCTAAAGTGCTTCTGTGGTGCCTAAAATGCCACTGCACTATCGGCTATGGTGTGGGGGGGGTGAAAGAAGGGCACTGAAAAAACCGTCCCATTAGTGGTTTTAAAGGATCTAAGAGATTCCATCTCATCCTTACAGGGACTTCACACACTATACGTTCCATCTACATTATAAAGCAGCTAAGCTTGTAAATGTATATTACACATTCTCATTATTTGTGTAATATTTATTTCATTGTTTTGTGTTATAGAGCTATTGTAATATTTTCCGCTAAGAATTAAAAAAAAAAAGATTATAAATATGGTTTAGAAGCCGCGACTAATAGCCAAAGTATATAACATATAATTTAAAAAAAAAATCATCTATGTTTAATTTTACGATGTGCCTCTCAATAGTCGTTTTAGGTTAAAACGAAACTTGTATTTTTATTACAGATCCTTATTGCAGAATATCTGAAACATCCAGATATTTACCGATTGCAGTCTCAACTCTACACAAAACACAAACAGGTTTTATTTAGGTTTCTTGAAAATAATTTAACATTCATCATTCTAGTCACATATTGTCCATATAACTATCTTAATAAATCATTATATTATTGATATTATTGATCCACCTATCCGGGTATCAATTTGTGTGCATATCGATCTATCAACCTTTACCTATCAAGCTTTTAACAATTAGCCTTTTATCTATCTGTTCTCTAATCAATCTTTATATATATATATATATATATATTTGTCTTATTATCGATCTATCAATCTATATTTTTGAGGGACGTTTAAAGATATTTTTAGGTGGTAGCCTAGTTGGCTTCAAATTAAACACAAGTCTTTATCTATATATCTATCGCAATGTTTTTAATAGATGTTTTATTTTACGTGTCTCTTTATCAATTAATCAATACATTTTATCGATCCTTCGTCTGTGTGCTACTCTGTCTGCTTATCTATCCATCTATTAACTAGCTATTATCTATCATTTTTATATAATATAATTTATCATACTCTATTACCCATCGCCTATATTTCTTTATTCTTTTTCTTAGCTTTTTTTCAGTTTAATTATATCAGATTGATATTCATAATCACATTTGTAGGTAAACACGCTGATGTTTCATTGTTAGTTATACATTTGTTTAATTATTTGTAGGAAATAAAAAGCATTTTCAACCTGTGGCAGCAATAGTTCCTGTAGAAAATATCAGCAACACTCATTGTCTTACAGTAGGCAAAGATGTCAATAATTCTTACGCTATCGTAAATAAAAACAGGTGTATAGTCAAATTTCTAGTTTGAAACAATTATTTTTTTTTCAATATTTTAGCTCTGCATTTCCTTTTTTTATGATGTATCTGCGACTATATTTATTCCTGTATAAATACATTTTTATAAATACATAATAAGAAATTATTACTGTTTAATAAAAACTATAAAATAAATATTGAAGCGTATGATGCAATATTTACATTTGCTTGTCTTCTTTCAGATGATGAAAAGTTTTCAAAATCAATTCAGCAAATGACATGAAATAATACAGAATATTTAATTCTAAAACAGTAGGTAAAGTCGTAATACGATTAATATTATCCCCACATAATTAATACCTGCAGCCTCTAAGGTAAAAACGATAGAAGAGTGTGTAGCTAATGGTGTAATCAAATACTTCAATTGATTCCGTGCGATTCTATGGAAGAGATTACACAAAAGATTTTGTCCTTGTTTTTTATTCTTATCTTGAGACCCCAATTAAAATGCTGTAGTCCTATACTGTCGAAGAATGACCAAAATAAATGCAGTGGTATAGGAGTAAAGAAAATATGTATTTTTTTCATTGATGCTGTGTAGTATTTTTAATTTTCTTTTTGTAAACTCGTGTCCACCTCTGCAATTGAGTCGTTTGTCAAAATGTTCTGTGTAGGTGTACATAGTGCACATACTAACTATGTATACGATTATTGTGTATTTTATATTTAAATGTATGACGTGTATCTTTGATTGCTACTAAAGAAATGTCCCCCCCCCACACACACACACCTTGACTCTCCTACCGTGCTGAGGGTTTGTACACGTAATCATGTAATCATGTAATCATGTCAAGAATTCTAGAGAATTCTATATTTAAAGCTTGCACAACTATTTATATTCACATGTCAGCTTTATTAACGCAGAACATGGTCCTTATAGGTTAAGTCCCAATTAATTCAGTGTATGTTAAGTTTCTATATGTTTAGTCAATATTTTTAGTCTCTATACGTAAGTATAGTCCTTATAGATTAAGAACCCATGAGTGTAGTAGTACGATCTACTGGAATCACAACTCACACTCTGAGAATCACTGTTTTTACAGCTATTTATTAGAGATAAAAATTCTAAAATTGTGCTACAGGGTTGTCTTAAAAAAAATCACTATTTTTCTTATACTTTTTTTGTAATGATCATATATTTTCTTCATTAAAGTACGCTTGATATAGTACACACAAAAAAATAATAAAGATTTATATCAAAACATGTTCCTAGTTTATTTATTATAATGTGGTGTGGATATTCAAAGAGCTAAAACAATTACATCTCAAAGTCTCCGCATGCCCGCGTGACCATGTAATAAAAACCAAGTCCAATCCATAACATAAGTGACCCAAATTCACACGCACGCACAAACACACACGCACACACACAATATAATTTAGATGCATGCGGACCCATGACGACTGGACACGTCAAGTGTAACTTAAGGTTTTAAAAAAAAATTGTTAAATTACATTCATTAATGAATATTATTAATAAAGAAATTAAGTTCGCTTACATTTGGAATTAGGATATTGTGCCACTGGTAAATACAATCATTCAGAAGTGCGGCACATATTTCCACTCATTATGATAAAAACTGAAGTAACAAGAAACATTTTTAAGATCCAGTTGGCCGATTTGTTACACAATGTAAATGTTGTATTCAGGTGATTTCTGAGATTTTTAGCAAATAAATTTTTTGCGGTGGATAATCCAGTCCTTTTTGTCTTTTTAAATATTACACAAATCTTCTGTGAAGCCCTGACATTTACGTATTTTATATGGGAATTTATTTTACTGTGAAAAAAAAAAAATCTCTGAACACATGGAAATAACGATTTTTATTTTATCCGCGGTTAAATATTTAGTAAATAGTGTTAGTAACTCTTCTTTTATAAAATATAACCCATGCTAGAAGTAAGGTTTGATTTTCTGGTAAAGTTGACAGGTTACGGTGGTTGGGTCCACGGCATTCTTTGTGTACCGTACTTAGATAACAAGAATACGTTTTAACAATATCAAAAGCCGGCTAGTGTAGAACAATATTAAGAACCTTACTTACAGCCGGTGTTACGGGTCCTTATAGTGATAATACTTGTAGAAGCTGTAATAATTCAGACAACACAAATCACGAAGTTAACTCCAGTGAATTAACATCAAACAATCATTTAATTCTTCAACATAAACTTACATAAAGGTAAATTCAGGAGGAGTACAATAGCAAACTGTAAACATGCATCCATCTACATCGATACCCAAAGCTAGACTCTACTAGAACATGCATCCGTATCCTATGATGCCCAAAGCTAGACTCTACCAGAACATGCATCCGTATCCTATGATACCCAAAGCTAGACTCTACTAGAACATGCATCCGTATCCTATGATGCCCAAAGCTAGACTCTACTAGAACATGCATCCGCATCCTATGATGCACAGAGCACGACTAACTATAAAACAACGCATGTGCTCCCAAATGTCGGTTTAATATATGTCATTTGTACCAAATGACGTATACACTAAAATCTACAATAAACTAGATGGCGGAATGACGCCATAGCTAATGCGGTGGGCGGAGCCTACCGAATTGCGTCATCAAGCTTAGGCTATACTATTTCTCCACAGCCGGTATATCTAATTATTCACCAGTTGAAGATTGAAGGTATTAATTCATTAAGTACTTTATAATATATACATGTACAGCAATTTTGAAAAATGCCATTTATGTGAAGCTGCCTTCAGTGATATCGCGGCAGCCCCATAGAGTGAAAATTCTACAGGAGGGGCCAGGCATTCTACAGCAGGGGCCAGGCAATAGCAGGGGGGGGCAAGTAATACATTTTACTAAGTAGAACAAATAAGCAGGGGGGGGCAGACAAATCGCTACGGGCCTGCATCGAGGGAGAATAATATACTTTAGAGACTATAATTTTAAATGGAAGAAGAAAACTAATGTTCCAGAGAGAAACCCATCATCCATGTACTTATGTAAATAATTGTTTGTTTTTAATTAAACAAAAGTTCAGAGTTCATACAAGTTTGCTTGAATCACACACTGGGTAGTTGATGTGGGTTGTTGTTAGTTTATTTATTTGTCGTTGAAGAATAATGGATTTCATGTGGGGATTATGCGCACTGTTGTTTGATTTCAGAATAGGGGATTCCCCTTCTGGTTTTCTCAGAAATATAACAACGATTCAAAAATAACGTTATGGCGCACACTTTGACCTATATAACACAGTGCTCGTCATTGATTAGCTATAAATGAGAAAAACAAATGACGCGATAAGACAGTCTGATAAACATTAAAGTGCTCAAATGTGATATTAATATTGTATTGTGTGATTCCTACAATAAATTGAAGAAATTCGCTCTTTTTTTTTAAAAGATATTTTTCAAAGTTATAAAAATGAAACTGAAAGTCTAAAAATCTTAAGGATTAATTTTCTTTTACTTAGAAATGAGATTTCGATTTTGAAATGTAAAATCGAACACTATTGATACGTACTAGATGCCCCCAGTAAAGATAGCGAAACTTTTTTTTAAAAATAAACAATATTGATTAGAATCAAATTATTCATAATATTATTTTTGCTTAATTAACCGCTATTTTTTTTTGTTTCTAAAATGTCCCAAAGAATTATTTGTGTGTGTGTGTGTGTGTGTGTGTGTGTGTGTGTTGTGAATATTATTTCTTTTGCTGAAATTTAAAATGCATTATGTTATTTTAGTTAGGATAAACAACAACAACATATCCAATGAATTTGTTTAATGATGTTTACTGTTTTCAAAATGTTACGGACTCTTTATTTATGTTATGAGCTCTGTGTTTTTATTTTAAACATGGAGATGTCAAGTTAACTTAATGTCTGTCTCTTTCACTTTGGATGCTCACTAGGGAGCGACCGATAATCGGATCGGTATAGGACCGATATTGGCACTATCGGTTAATATCGGACCGGCCGTTTTTTGGCTGCCGATACATTGTTTTTTTTTTTTCACAAATTCTAACTTTTGTCTTAATTATCATTAAACTTTATTTTACATAAAAGTGTTAAATTGAATTTTTTTTTTTAAATTTATAAACTTTAGGATATACAAAGAAAAATCATGCATTTTGATAATTTACTGCTTATTATTTAAAGGAAAAATTAATTTAGCTATTAATTTATTTACTTAGTCATTAATTTAGACATTAATTTAGTTATTGATTTAGTCATTAATTTAGCTATTTATTTAGTCATTTATTAAGTAATTGATTTTAGTCAATAATGTAGTGAGTAATTTAGTCATTAATTTAGTCATTAATTTAGTCTTTGATTAAGTCATTTATTTTGTCACTAATTTAGTCATTAAAGTCACATTTCAAAAATTTAATCATACATTAGAAGCTTAAAAAAAAAAAAAAACAAATTTACATTATTTTACAAACAGTAATTTTTGTGATATTCCATTTTTGTGTTACCAAAGCAGTTGATTCACGTAGCACAATAAATCCAAACAGAAAATCACAAAATGTTGATGCAAAAATCGAGTTAAAAAATGAAGTCACCGATAGTCAGTTAAAAATCACATAGTATATATGTAAGTATTATCGCGTTGATGTCACTATATTACACGTTACTATTATGCCACTAGGAGATTGACCATTGGCAATGTCGATTGTTTTTAATTGTACATTCTCATCTGGTCTTTCCCTTGCTGTCATGGTATCTAAAATTGTCCTCAATTTTTAGAAGTTTTTAATGAAAAGAGTTTCTGAAATTCAAGGCGTTCCTGGTGTCTTAATCTTTTTACAGCCATGCTTTGAAAGGTTTTGATGACCGACAGCAGTTTAATTGACAGCCTGTTTCATTTTCTTAGTGTGTGTGAATTACTTATCTCATCACTAAGTATTAATGTATCTTTACTTCCCCTGTCCATGACAGATTTTGTAGGGAAAATTTGCAGACGGAATGATGGATTTATGTGTTCTCAACAATATGCGCCTTTTATATTATATACACATTAGTTTTTCCAAATAAATCAAGACATCCAACTCTTTTCCAGAAACATTATCCAGAAATAGACGAAAATATATCTCTAATAAATCCAGAAAATGAATAAATTGTCTAGATTTTTATGAAAATATCAAAAGGGTTTTTATTCAATTTACGGTAACTTACGCGTAACGTTACGCGACTTCGAACCCTAGTTATAGTAGGCTATTGCGTTAAGAACAACCTAACTGTTTGAATGAAAGTTTTTTATTAATAAGATTTATTTTCTTTTCGTTATGGATTACAATAAAAAAACGAGTAATAGTACACCTTGTTTGAATGTATCTCTCGCTCCCTCTCTCCCTCTCTCTTTCTCTGTATCTCTCTCTCTTTCTCTCTCTCGCTCTCGCTTTCTTTCGTTCTCTCTCTCTCTTTCTCTTTCTCTCTCTTTCTCTCTCTCACTTTCTCTCTCTCTCTCTCTCTCTATCTCTCTCACTCTCTCTCTCTCTCTCTCTCTCTGTACATATGTCTGGGTTATGTTTGACTAGTTGCACTTTATGAAATTGGCCAGTCTTTATGGTTTTTTATATATATACTTTGTCTATCTATCTATCTATCTATCTATCTATCTATCTATCTATCTATCTATCTATCTATCTATCTATCTATCTATCTATCTATCTATCTATCTATCTATCTATCTATCTATCTATCTATCTATCTATCTATCTATCTATCTATCTATCTATCTATCTATCTATCTATCTATCTATCTATCTATCTATCTATCTATCTATCTATCTATCTATCTATCTATCTAGTTCATTTAAATGTAAAAATAACGATAGATTTAAGTATATCTTTACAACTTCAGAACCACTCAGTGTTACCGAGAATATTTTGGACTTGCAATACGGAAATCAAACGACTTTAATAATTGATAAAGGTAACTGTTCATATATATATATATACACTATTCGAAACTTGTATAGCTTTTTTTTACAGACCTAATTTTTCATTAATGAATGAAATAAAAAAACGAAAGCACACATATTTATAATCATATAGTACTTTTTTTAAATGAAAATCAACAAGTTGTTGAATGCTAAGAAATGGAATGACTCAATGACTTTTCAAGGTATACACAACAACCTCTTTGTTATTTATTAAAACTTTAGGCATTTAAACACACGTAAAACACACACACACACACACACAGAGATAATATGGAGATATATAGAAACAGATATAAAATTAGAAGTAAATGTTTACTAGAATAAGTTTCGTCGACCATCAATTTACCATCGTTAAAGGTTTTTCTTTTCTCGACCCACAATGCTCTAAATCATTGCTCGATTGACCGCCGGGGATGCCGGGGATATCCCCGGCACTGAGACCTGTCATCCCCGGCTCTGGTTTAGCTAATATATCTCAGCCGGGGGATGAAACCATAGAAATTTATCCCCGGCTCTGCAGAATTTTCTTTTCATCGCCGGTACTGGGTTTTTCTTAAATCAAGCACTGACCTAGATAGGTAAATATGTTTTTTTAATTAAATTTAGATTTCAATTTATAATAAAAATAAATTGTAGATTACACTTGAAATAAACATGTAATATTTTATACGTAGTTAGTGTTATAAAGAGCGTTTTAAATCACCATTCCTCACAAATGTGTCATTTCATTCACAGCTGTCCAGAGTTTCCCAGTTGAAGAAGAATGCTGAATGAGATGTCATCTCAAGAGTCTCGTGTTTTGGTGACTCCATATTAAAAAACTCGATGGTCATTGTAAAGCTAAAAAAATCTTTCTCCGATTAGATGAGAGATGACGAAGATGATTAAAGGTTACACACATTTAAGTATCCCCCCAGCCCCCACATTTTTTTTTTCATTCACACACATTCCTTAACAGATTTTTAATGAGATTCAGGGAAACTGCAGTAAGTATGTCTTTCTTCTCTTCGTTCGATGGTCGCCAATAAAGTCCACTTCTTACTGCTCATTATTAATTTGTCTATTGAATAATAAGCCAATAGCATTAACAGCAGTAACACAGATCAACATAAAATTAATAAAAATTCCGTAATAATTTATATAGTACATTTTTCTTTTACAGATAATGTGGGCTGACAAAATACAATATTTTTTTCTTTCGAATACAATTATAGATATTTGTAATAAAAATAAATATTTAATAGGAATGATACAAATCGGGAAACAACATCATACAATAAATCATTTAGAAACAAAGAAAAGTTTTCGAAAATTTCTCTTTTTTTTTCTCAAAACAAAAAAAAACAAAAAAAAAACAAGCCAGGCAATTAGTTGAGACATCTAGTAAACATGTTTTTGAATTGTACATTAATTTCTGAAATTTTTAATTTGTTCTTCTTTAAATCTATGAATTATTTTTGATTTTATATAATTCTCATGAGTTTATTTTGTAAATAAAGAAAAAATAAATGCCATTGTAGGTATTAAAAAATGTTAAGTATTTAAGAAAAAAATTAACAAAGAAATGGCAAATTTTCATTTCAAGAGTTCTGTCAATCAATAGCACTGAAAAAAAAAAAACACGAATTCATTTTAGTATTATCACTATAATAGCCACTTTGATGATCCCCCCCCCCCAATGATAACTGTTTTGATGACTACTTCCTAGTTCAAACCATGAGACAGGCATTACTTTTTGAGTGCACTTGCTTTTTAAGAGAGTAGAGGAATTTTCTTGTCCATTGACTAAAAAATAAACAATAAAATGTTTAAAAATAAAAGTTAACGTTATCATATGTACTATAGATTTATTTTGCTCTTGTTTATATACATATATATATATATATATATATATGCTTAAAACTCTGGTAAGATAACAGTCCAACCTCGGTTTACGAGTAAATTGCTCTTATGTGTATTTCCCAATACGAACCAATATATAAAATAAAATTTGTCTCGATTAACGATCACCGTTTTGTAAGACAAAACATTTTTTTTTCCAATAAAATCTAAATGAACATTTAAGCGACGCTGTGCAGTGAAAGTTTCTTCTGATTTTTTTCTGGAGAGATCTATGAAATAACTACAGAAAAAACACAACAAACTTTTACTGAAAAACCTGGCTTGTATATTCATTTAGAATTTTATTTTTACAAAACAAAATTGTTTGTTAATAAATGTGTAAACGTTTACTGTCTACTAAAGGATGAAACATGTGAGAGATAACTCACGGATGACAACAAGTGAGAGATAACTCACGGATGACAACAAGTGAGAGATAACTCACGGATGACAACAAGTGAGAGATAACTCACGGATGACAACAAGTGAGAGATAACTCACGGATGACAACAAGTGAGAGATAACTCACGGATGACAACAAGTGAGAGATAACTCACGGATGACAACAAGTGAGAGATAACTCATTATAATTATAGTTAAAGGAAATTAAAACATTGGAAACATCATTCTAGTGAAGAGTAGCTCTGCAAAAGCAAGTTTTTGTTTTATTGCATAGGTTCTGCGTTAATGTCACACAATAAAAAACAGATTACATTGAGTCAACAGACAGCAATTGGCTCTGTCACAGCAATTGGCTCTGTCACAGCAATTGGCTCTGTCAAAGCAATTGGCTCTGTCACAGCAATCGGTACGTCTGGATATCAAAGTTTAGAGTAACTGACCAGGAAGAACAGGTAGCTTAATAGAGGCGCAAAGTAACATCCCCCCCCCTGTCAGATTCCTGTCCAGCGCTGACTTGTTATTGGTAGATCAGATCAAATGTTTTGCAACAAACACAAAAACAGTGGTTGCGTTAAACAATGCAAATATTCCATAGCAGTGTATGTTGAACAGTAACTCTGGTATTGAAATAAGTGCTCATCTATTTTTCTATGTAATTAAACAATCAAGTGAAATATATTTGTTTAAAATATTTGTTTAAAAAAAAAAGGGAATCATTAATTTGATATTATATTTATTTTATACTCTTATTTAATAACTAATCAGAATATTTTATATACCCAAATAAATGTTTAGCGTATCACGCCCTCCCCCCAACCGGATGTCGCTGTGTTTGAGAATCAATGTCCTAAACTGAATCACAAATTTTTATTACAATTTCTTCCAGTTATTAAAAAAAAAAACTTACTTACTTGCTTTAGCATTTTTTTTTCTTTTCCTAGTCGCTTTCAGTACTTCCTTTCATTTTTTTTAATTATTGGCACTTCCACCGACTGGTAGTCTTCATTTCTAGATGCACCAGATTTCTTAGCCTTTTCACTTCTCTGTATAACAAAAAAAAAAAATTTAGCATTTTATTTTGCTAACATTGATTACACATAGCATCACTGAGCAGGTGACTAGATTTTTAAAGGTATAAAAACAATGCCTTTCTTAAGTTGGGAAAGTAAAATGGCTGGGTATTTTCGGGATATGATATAAAAGAAAAAAAAATAGCGTAGTGTTTTTTGTGTAAAATGTTTTTTTTAAGAATTTTCAATGTAAAAAGCATCTCAATTTTGGCCACTAAAATCTAAAGTATTCAATTTAATATGCAAGGTAGATCTGAAAGACATGTAAACCAAGCTAAGATTTAATATTTCGATAGGTATATGTGGCAGTGTTCTTCTACAAACAAGGTTCTCAGCAACATGTGGCATATAGCCAAATGCGGTGGACAGATAACATTTCAGAAGTGTATTAAGAGCGTCCAAATACGAGGTTGGAAGTAGTAGCCATTGTTCGGCTGGGAATAATTTTCATACTCTATTTCTATTTTCTTGGAATTGTATTAATATCTATTCATACTCACTTTTATAAAGCAGCATCTAAAAAGGAAAGAAAAAAGGCATTTATGTTTAATTTATCCATTGTCTATAATTTGTAATGATTTCACTTTTTAGCAAATCATCTGACAATTTATTGAACATGGTTTTCGTAGGAAAATTGGTATACTAAAGTAAAAAAAAAAAACAATGTATCTCAGGATTTTTAGGGCTGTGGTCATTTTTAATGTAAACAGGAAGTTCTATGACCTAAAAATGGCGAAAACTGCATTCCCTTACTGCTTAAATAACAGAGAAATATGATTTAATAGTACAAAGATATGCCCTATAACGATTAAAATTAGCCCAGGAACTATAGAATAAAAATAGTTCACTAAGTTTTAGATGTCTAAGACAGGGGTGTGAAAACTAAGGCCCTCGGGCCACACAGGCCCGTCTAAGTATATTGTGCGTCCCGTATGCATGTATATGTTCGTATTTAAAAATGTGATGTGTATGTGTAATAAAGCATGAATGTGAAATAAAATGACAAATAAAAGGTTATTATCTTTAATTTATATTTCCACTGGTTGTAAATTTTAATTGAACTAGACAAAATATATATGCGGCCCGCCGATAACAATCAATTTTTCAATGTGGCCCTCCGTAGAAAAAGTTTGCCCACCCTTGATCTAAGAGATCCTGCTTGAATATATATAAAGTCATTTGAAAGCTGCAACACGTCAGCTTTACACAAACGTTTACAACGCTATTTCAATCATATATAATAATACTAATTTCCAGTGTGCGCTAAATCGAAAGTAAAGAATTAATACAACAGTATTCCAGTTTAAAATACAATCATGAAAAAAATCGGATTTGCCCGAAACCAAAAAATAACCTAGCCTACCGATAAAGCCTAAGGGGATATAACTCTATGCAAAGGTTTTGCAGGGTACAGCTAGTAGATCATAACATGCATTTTTTAAAATTACAAATATCAAACGAGTTTCGGCTGTGATCAGTTCAATTGCATTTGTTTCCTTTTTTCTTTCGCTACAACTCTGGCTATTAAACTATCATACCATTAAACTGTAAATATTTGCATGGCAGAAAAACTAGATTCACATAATTTACACATTAAAATAATACCAACATTATTGGAATATATTTTTCTCAAAAATCCCACACAATGGGGACGGATGGTCGTGTGGTAAAGCGCTCGACGGTCGACTTGAGGCTCCCTGGTTCGATCTCCGGTGAGGACCAATGGATATTTCACGTCATCGTTAATGTTCTCACTATACCACCAGCTATTGCTTTATTCAGATTTTATTCAGGCATTTCATAAGCTTGAAGTATGCTTTTATTTAACGCATACAAACTGCCACATTGCACTGAGACTAAGTAGAATATCATTTAAAATGTATGGGAATGAAATATATCATAAATTAAAAAAAATAAAAAAAAGATTTTTCATGAACTTCCTAGTACTAATCATGATGGAGATTAATGCTCTTGTAAACTCTGCATTGTAGGAAAAATCCGAAATTAAAAATAAAATAAATAAATTTCTTTGCGCATGCCTGCGATAGATCTATGTCACAGAAAGAAAAATAGTGTCGTAAACATAAGGCTAGCTGGTCTTTATTCTTCACACATAATTGTATTATTAAATGATGTTTTATTTATTTTTTTACAATAATCAGTTGACATTCTAATGTTATTTTAGTTGACATTCTAATGTTATTTTATCTACAGCGATTCCTCATTTTCAGTGGTTAAACGGATACAGAATTTACGCGACGGTGATAAATGAAATAGTTTTGTAGTTAGAGCACATAAAAACGTATTTTCGACCAAAGAAATACTGTTTTTAGTGGGGCTGTCTAGACATGAAATAGTACATGTATTGTATAACGGCGTCTTGCTTTCTGTGACGTATTCGGGAATTCCATAAATCTATAAATAGTCTTGCGTCTTGTCTAAGAAGAGAATATATATATATATATATATATATATATATATATATATATGGAGAGATAGTATAGTCAGAGTTTGATGACGCAATTTGGTAGGCTCCGCCCACCACAGCCTCCATGACGCCATTCCTCCATCGCGCTATAGTTTTTTTTTCTGATCTTCACGTGTACATTTCTAACAAAGTGACGTATACAACAACCGACAGCGTGGTGCACGTGCTTTATTTTTGCAGTTGTGAAATCAGTCTAGCTTTGGGCATCGTAGTATGGCGGATGTATGTTGTAGTTTTATCTAGACAGTAGTTATTGTACTCCGCCTGGGTTCACCATTATATGTCAGTTCATGTTCATGCAGTTATATCAAAGAATTAAATATTATTATTATTGTTACTTTCAACTGGCGTCGACTTCGTATATTATTAATGTTGTTCACTGTTGTTGGAACACCTTCTTAAAGTTTATAAAAAACACCTCGCAATAATATATATATATAATTTGTTTAATATGAATTTAATCGATTACTTACGATATTATAACAAAGATAGTACATAAAATGCCTCCTATTATAAGACAGAATTTGTGTGTGTCCCATAGACTTGTTGTAGTATCGTTTTTGTTTTCTGTTGAAAGATAAGTTAAACTTTGTGACTCATCATGTCAATTATGTTCCTGCTGAATTAGTTCTCATGGGCGTCTCTAGGAATTTTTCCAGGAGGGGGGAGGCAAACATTTTCCGGGGGGGGGGGGGCGGGGGCAAATAACAACTTTATGACATACGCCCATGCTAGTTCTATTCATTTTTCTAAACTATGTTAGGGAACGTTCACATATTAGGTTAAACTACACCTCGGATGGGTTGTGTCAAATATTTGTTTGTGTTCGTTGCATAAGTAGGAGAGAGGTGGCAGTTCACGTTGATTTATATTACTAATTACTCTATCCTACTTATGCAACGAACACAAACAAATAGACATACAAAATGTACAATAAACAGTAAATGTTGCCGCCATCTTGTGTGACAGATTAAAAGGGATTTTTGTGTTGTTGATCAGTGGTCCCGTGGATAGAACGGTACTGGGCCCGCCAGAGAAAGAATACATTATTTCCTTTTTTTTGTTTTACTTTGGTAATTGAGTCACGTGATTGTTCGACTTTCTATGGACGAGAAATAATCCACGTCCCCCCCCCCCCACTTTTGCCTCCGTTCCAGCGGGCCGCGGTGAAATTATCACCCTGACCGGTCCGTGGGGAGAAAAAGGTTGGGGATAACTGTTATAGATAACGCAAATTATAATTTAGTTAGTTTAGTAAGGGCCGCCTAGGGCCTACGGGCTTTTCAAGGGCCTACGGGCTTTTCAAGGGCCTACGGGCTTTTCAAGGGCCTCAGGGCTTTTCAAGGGCCTACGAAAGCCAAACTATAAAGTAAAAACAAGTTCAGAATGCCAATAAAATTTTATAAATGTTTGTATTAAAGTAACTATTTATAACCGTGTGAGATGAACACGTCAAGCTGCAGATCTGTAAATTACAGTATGTTAACTTTTCGGCTCTTTGTCTTAGCAAAGTCACATACGACGTCCTCAAAAGTTTATTAAGAGTTCAAATTGCAAAGAAGTGCGGATATGGGGAGGGCCTACGACTTTGAAAGTGCCTAGGGCCTACGATGACCTTAAGACGGCCCTGAGTTTAGTTAATAAAAAAAGTAAATGAAATGCAAAGATAAATTTAATATTGAGGTAAATACAATTCATTATTTTTTTTTCTTAAAGTTACAATATTTATGATATTGGTTAGTCAATTTCGCGACACTATGGCATCATCTTTGGTTGCCATTTAGCTGACTAGACTTATAAATCTGACGAATAATGTTATTGCCGTAAAAGTTGGGAATGTCTATCACATTTTAGACTCACAGAGAATTATCCAACTATTAAAGGCCCTCAGTGTGTTACCTGCTGGCCCGACGATCTTCTAGTCCAGCACCATATTTTGGCATTTATGAATGAGATATCGTTATAATAGTAGTTGGTCGACATCCGATGATGTGGGCGAAGAGAGAGGCCAGCCCGGGTGGGAGGGGGAGGGGGGAATCGCCTTTTAAATCGTTTCCATTAATATCGTCAACATAATTCCTAAAAGTTGGGGGTGGGGAAAGAGGGTGGGGAAAGGGGGCGGGGAAAGGGGGTGGGGATGGTAATTTCGAGATACCCGTATATCTGGAGTATGATGCACGCCGCAATTGTCATACACAATATAAGGCATTTGAAAAATGTGTTTGTTGTTGGTGGCGGTGGTTTCGAACAAAGGAGAAACAGAAGGGAATGTTGCAACAGATGAAGTAGCAATCAACGCGAACATTGTTCTTAGTTCAGATTATATATTGAGACATAGTACTTTGACAAGAAATATTCCTTTAAAGGATGTAATTTCTTAAAAAAATCTAATATACTCCCACTCAAGACAATAATAAAAAAAAATATTTAGAGCTATAAAATATGTGGGTGTTTCCCAACCTAAAGATAGGAATGCCAACTAAAGTTATCAAAGTTATCAAGTTAGTTAAACTTATCAATGTTACATAAAATTATCGATGTTACCTAACCTATCAATGTTACATAAGCTATCAAGTTAAGTAAGGTTGACAATGTTACCTTAATTTTACAAGGTTAACTAAAGCTATCTATGTTACTTAAAGCTATCATCATCATCATCATCATCATCATCATCATCATCATAGCCTTAACTGATGTGGTCGTTGGGGTAACGCATGTACTCCTCAACAGACACGTTTTCTATAAAGTCGTTTATCCAGCGCGGCTGTATTCAGTTCATTCATTGGTGGCCCCCTGTCAACTCTTTCATATTGTCAAACCAACCTATCCGCTGGCGCCCTCTACTACGGCCTCTCGGTACAGTGCCTCGGCGAATGGTTTTCGGTAGACTATCATGTTATCAATTTTACCTAAATTGATCATAGTTACCTAAACGTATCATAGCTATCTAAAGTTATCAATGTTACCTAAAGCTATCAATGTTACATACATTTGTCAATGCTACCTAAAGTTATCAATGTGAACTAAGGCTTTCTATGTTACCAAAAGTTATGAATGTTACCTAAATTTGTCAATGCTACCTAAAGTTATCGTTACCGAAAGTTATCAATGTTTACTAAAGCTATCTATAATACTTAAAGTTATCAATGTTACACAGATGTTACCTAAAGCTGTCAAAGTTATCTAAAGTTATTAAAGCTTTATATATTAACTAAATGTATCAATGTGAATTACAGATATGAATTTTACTTTATAGGTATGATGCCTAAAATACATCACATTATACAATTTAATATTAAATCTATTCAAACTCAGTTTTCAGCTTACCATATTGAATGTGGCAAAGAAAACTACGCTGGATATGGTTTGAGTCGTAAAATGGGTATGTAAACTTCAAAACCATCGATTTTTCAGCTCTAAGAATATATAAGATTCTCCTGTTTCCGTTGAGAAGCTCTGTCTGATTGGAGTCGAAAATGTACAGCATACAAGGAGAAGGCAAGTAGTCATAGCATCTGTAGAGTACGGGCACATCCTTTTGTGTTAATGTAGTTGTACAATTTGTTATATTCATTTCTGTTTCCCCGATTTCTAGTACAACGCTCTTATACAAGGGGTCTATGAGAAAAAAGAAATCACATTTTCATCGAGGTCAAGATATATTTGTGTACAGTATTTAAACACATTAAAAATATATTATATCAATGAGAAAGTCAAAAAAAAAATTGATGTGTTGATTACATTTGTTATGGAGTAGTCTTTTCTTGTTCCCCTTTTTGTTGTCAGCGTTGGATTGCTTACAATTTAAGTGTCATCCTGTTTATTCTTAAGAAGGCATCCTGATTATTATTAGTGGTAATCCTGCTTATTTTAGTGGGTCATCCAGTTATATTACTGGGTCATCCAGTTATTTTAGTGGGTCATCCAGTTATTTTAGTGGGTCATCCAGTTATTTTAGTGGGTCATCCAGTTATATTACTGGGTCATCCAGTTATATTACTGGGTCATCCAGTTATTTTAGTGGGTCATCCAGTTATTTTAGTGGGTCATCCAGTTATTTTAGTGGGTCATCCAGTTATATTAGAGGCCATGTTTATTGGACTGGGGGAGTGGAGAGGAACTTTAAAGATCATGCAAGTCGTTTTCCCCATGTAAAGTAATGTAAATTTCCCTTAGCCATCGGGGCAGATGAAGTGTAGAATTCATCTGTTTCCATTACTTCGGCATATGAAGGGATTGTGTGGTGGTTAGCACAACGCACAGCCGCCTTTACTTCCCCAACTTAAGTCAGATACCTATTCAAAGCTGGGTGAATTTGTGGGACGTTATTAAACTTTCAAAAGGTTCTGGAAAATTGCCATTGATTCTCACGGAGGATCGAACCCAGGACTCTCAGGTCGACGACCGAGCATCATTCCCATTGCATAGGGTTCTTAGTTTGACGCCACATAAAATTTGTCATATCTACATAACTATATAATGACATTAAGTAAATAATCAAAACTTCATGTCGACAGCTGGGTAGACTTCATAAAGATATACTATAATTTATAGATTTACAAAAAGAAAAAAAAACATAAAATATGTCCCCACCTTTCTGAACGGTACAGACAAAACTATGCTTTTCTAATTCACAGTACTGGTAAGTAAACTCTAAATTTTGTATATTGGCAAGACTTTTGGTATACAGAATGTTTGTGAACCCCTCTGAAAGTGTAGCTTTAGTCGCTGCATCTGAGATCTTTAACTTGCAAGGGGTCGGTGCATGGTCAAGACATCTGTACAGAATGACCATAGGGTCATGTCTGAGTGATAATCTGCAGTCTGACTTATTGATTACAGTGTCATCAGCCTGAAGTATGACGTAATCTTTCGAAGAGTCTAAAATATACAAAACGTTATTTTTACATTTAAAAAACCTTGTTTAAAAAATACCAATGAAGTAATGAATGAAAAAAATGAAGCATTTAACATGTGTACAAGTGTTTAAAATGTGTACAAGTGTTTAACATGTGTACAAGCATTTAACATGTGTACAAGCATTTAACATGTGTACAAGTGTTTAAAATGTGTACAAGCATTTAACATGTGTACAAGCATTTAACATGTGTACAAGTGTTTAAAATGTGTACAAGTGTTTAAAATGTGTACAAGTGTTTAAAATGCACAATTTAAGTTGTTTTCTAATATTTAAGCTTTATATTCATGTATATAGAATTATAAAAAAAAAATTAAATAGTGTGATAATTGTAAACCATAAGCTATATAAAATACAACTGTTTAAAATAGATGAAAATTAATTTTTCCGTTTTCTTTGGGTTAATTTTGATAATACCACTTACCATGTACGATGGGCATTTTTTGACTATTTGATTTCTTTGAATTATTTTTACGATGCGCCTCTGAATGTAGACAAACTTCGCTCAACGATGATTGGGCTGGAAAAGTGTAATTTATCAAATAGTGTCCAGGCATGTTTCCAGACACACAGTTACATGGAGCTTCGAGAAAGTTATCACAACGGTTTGGTATTTCAATTTCGCAAAACTGAAAATAAACAAAAATCACATACTACTAAAAATATGTATTGAATAATTATCACACAATGTCTTAAATTTTCTAATTTTTTTTTTGCATCATATGTTATTTATTTTTTAAATTTTTAACATTTGATTTTAGACACTTGATTAATTTTGTTAGTTTTTTTTTTTAACGCGTGAGTAAGTTATATTATTTAAAGTTTTATGCAATCTGCGATATAGATGAATTACACAGCTGTGTGTGTAGGGGAGACCGGGGCAAGATGACGAGCGGGGCAAGATGAAAAACGTCTTAATTTTGAACTTTTCCATAAGTTGGCAGCATCAGCCGAACACTACTGGCTCCCCTATCGGCCGTTCGTTCAAAAATAGTGTAAACACGATGAAAACGCCATTTTCATGTTAGTTGTGAAGCTTTCATTGTTTACCGCAGCCACGGTATCACTTTTATGCATGAGTAAATAAGCTCTGTTGCAGAAACAGGTCAGATATTTCGTTTATCTTTCATATTTATGAATAACTTAATTCAAATACTACCTATTACTATGAAGAAATGTCAAATAATTGTCTTTTTTTCATGGCAATAAAAATGAATATTTAAAAACAGACAGTACGGGTCAAGATGACGAGCACGTCATTTTGCCCCCTGTTTTGGAATTTATTAAACCAACTAACTAACTAACTATATATATATATATATATATATATATATATATTATATTTCAGATATGGTTAGACACCATAAGAAGAAATCCTCAAGAGGCGAGTGGAACAAAGAATATATGACCTCTGCTGCACAAAATGTTAAAGGACGTATAAGCTGCTTAACTGTTGCAAATGCATTTAACTTATCTGATTTTTTTCTTGTGATTTTTGCCAGAAAACGAATGCTTCCTGAACGTATAGAAAGTGCCCCACCAGGAACTGTAGGCCACTGCAGTGATAACGGCTGGAGCAATGAGGGCGCCTTTTTATCTTTTTTGAAGCACTTCTAACTTCACGCGAAACCAACATAGAATCGTCTGCCCTGTTGATTATTGACAACCACAAAACTCACACAACTTTGAAGGCTGACTTATATTGTAGAGAGAAAAACATCATCATGGTTGGGTTACCGCTCCTCACATCAGTATTTTTCGGCCCATTTAAGATCTACTATAGCCAAGCATGTGACAACATTATGGTCATTCATAAAGGATAACCTATCACAGACAAAAGTATTGGCGAGCTATATAGTACCACATTATTTAAAGCAGCTACAGGTGGAAATGCCGTTAATGGGTTTAGGGAATGAGGGATCGAGCCTCATAATCCCCTTG
The DNA here is from genome assembly GCA_021962125.1 of Bulinus truncatus. Classification (NCBI taxonomy): domain Eukaryota; kingdom Metazoa; phylum Mollusca; class Gastropoda; family Planorbidae; genus Bulinus; species Bulinus truncatus. The sequence goes on from JAGDYQ010000089.1 coordinate 1,478,373, forward strand.
TATTTAGTGAACATGAATTTGCTGCTGCAATAACTACCGACCATGTTATTGTTTTTGATGAAACTGAGAATAATAATGCTAATCCTCAGAGCCTGTCAGTGGAAAGCCAAATTGTAAACCCTCCAGAAGAACCGAAAATTAGTGCAAATGATGATTACGATGCACCAAAAGAGTCTGTTAGTGTTTTTGAATCAAAAGGAAGAACAGAAACTTAAAAAAAAAACAGAGAAAAGAAGCTCGGGAAACTAAAAAGGTAGAAAAAAAACTTGAACTTGAAGTTCCTGCAGGCCTAAGTCTACAATAGCCAGGCCAAAAAGTTCAGTTGCATCATCTTCAAATGGTGTAGTTAAAAGCTGTCCTGCTTGTGAAGAGGAATATTGTGACCCTCCAACAGAAGAATGGATCCAGTGCTGTAAATGCCAAGAGTGGTGGCATGAGGACTGTTCCAATTATGAAAATGACATTTTTATTTGTGACTTTTGTTAGTGCACAACTTAATATTAGAACATTATGTTACAATGCATTACGCTTAGTTTGATACTTTGTAAGATGTAAAAACACAGTTATCATTTGTTAAACCATGTAACATATTAAAAATAAAATGTGTTCAACTTTATTTTAATGTTTTCATCTTGCCCCATGGCCAAAGTAATCTTACCCCGGGTACTAGGGCAAGATGAAATTTGGTATGGTTGGGGAAAAATAAATTAGCCTGTATTAATTTTATTTGAAAAATTAAATTGCAATATATTTAATACCACAAATGGTTAAAGTCGTCCCACAAGTCCACCCAGCTTTAAATGTCTACCTGACTTAAGTTGGGGAAGTAAAGGCGGCTGGGCGTTGTGCTAACCACACAATCCCTTCATATGCCGAGGTTATAGAAACAGATGAATTCTACACTTCATCTGCCCCGAAGTTATTCCTATTTTTCAATACTCTCACTGTTCAATAAATGAACACACAGGCATGGGTCCCATACAAAACTATTTAATTATAACAAAACAATACAATTCCAAGATATCACCGAGGGCAATGAGGCAGTTATAGCATATCTATTCAAATCATTATTTCTAAGCAGAAATAGATAAATAAACAATCTACGTAGTTAGAGGGGTTTACACGTTTATTGTTTTTTTTTTAGTAAAAATACGTTTTTAAAACTGATAAATAAGAGAAACAAAAACTTCATAAAATACTTTTGATAAAATGTTATATAAACATTGCATAATATTAGATGCGTTTGTTTAATTAAAACAAAAAGAGCACGCTATTTCATTTACTTGGTTGAGTTTTGGTAGCAAGCCGAATCTTCATACCGCATCACTTTAATATATCTCTCGTGATGACTCCATGGCCATTATACTATCGGAAATGACGGGAATAAATGAAGGTCAATGCAAAAACCGTCCCACTAAAAGTTTTGGACATCTTTCAGGGTATTATAAAAAAAAAAAATCCTTTCTTATCCCTTAGCTCAAAAAGTTTTACCCGGTTGAAAACAAATTAAAAAAGAAATGGGTTTAAAAAAAATATGGCATTTGGCTTACTTACGGATTTTTTATCGCATGGTTTCGCATACATCGTATGAACTATACGATCCCGGTTTTGGTTGTTGGTGAGCTTAGTGGTACATTGTATTCTGTCGACATCGCTCATCAGACCATTTTTACATCCACTATGTGACTGATTATAGCACACCAGGTTTAGATCCCGTCCGTCTGAAAGCACTAAAACACGAGGAAGCACATTAACTTAAAAGTAGTTTACTGTAGAAAAACAATCACTAGCAAACACGTGGGCAAAAAGAAATGACTATACATTTAATAAAGCCAATAAAAACATGTATACAATGTAAAACAAATATAGTTCATGTAAATCAAACTAATATTTTTTTATAAATTATCAAAAAGCGTGCGTAGCCGTCTAAGAAATAAGATTACTTAATTGATATTGCTACTGATCAATTAATGTAAGAGTCATATTTAGTTCAGTACGTTGTAATCTCCCACGATTTTTTAATTTTAGTAATAATTTATATAAATATATATATGTATATAGGTTACGGCCAATATTCGCCACGACCCTCAATTACAATTCCACTTGTATTAATACAACAATATGTTAATTATAAACTGTTGAACTACTTGTATGTCTTCTATACATTTATCATTTTCATTTAAACAAAAATGTAAATGTAACAAAAATGTAAATTAACATAAATATAAATAAAACAAAAATGTAAATAAAACAGGAATGTAAATGTAAGAGGAATAAAAATGCAACAGGAATGTAAATGTAACAGGAATGTAAATGTAACAGGAATGTAAATGTAACAGGAATGTAAATGTAACAGGATTGTAAATAAAACACAAATGTAATAAAAGTGTTAATGTAACAAAAATGTAAATGTAATTAAAGTGTTAATGTAACAAAAAGAAATTTAAATTTATGTGAATTAAGATATAACAGTTTTGAGATTTCTTAAATTCATAAACTCTAGCAATACAGTATTTTTCTAAATTGAATAATGATATATGTTATTATTTATTTATATTATTTATGATTTGTATGAAAATTATCATAATTTGATTCTCAAAAATTATCAGAATAAGATTATTTAGGCATATATATATATATATAAATGGATCATTTTCGTGTTTTGAAATACTTATAACTTAATGGCATATTGCTCAAAACTGTTATCTCATTGTATATAACGGGGGGGGGTATCATTTGTTATCAGTGTATTGAGAAAAAGTCACTTGGTCTAAGTGGATTTATAAAATAACTATTGTACTATTATATCTTCAAAACCACACCTTTTCTTCCCGGAAATGATATCTGAAAAAGTGTTTTTGATGATTTAACACAATATTCATATCTCTCTTTTTCATATTTTTTTTTAGGTAAAATTCCTTACTTACACCTTAAAAATGTAAAAAAAGAAATTCTGTTTGAAAAAAAAAAAATAATTTAATAAGTGCTCTTAAAAACTGTAAAAAATGAGCGAGCAGTGGGTTAAAACATTCCCTTGTGCAGTGCTGCTGTATTCAGGCTGCAGTTGAGATTGTCCACCTAATTTTTTTTTTTCGTTTCACTCTGCTCGAGCTCTAGAAAAAATTACAATACAAAATATTCACCAATCAATTATGAAAACCTGACTGTCAAAGAAATGTTTAAAATATTAAGCTTCCTCCTTTATACAACCTGGATAATACAGCAGCAGTATCAGGAAAAGCATTTTTGTATATATCATGTCTGATTCGTCGTCTGCCGAAAATGTTGTTACTTCCCTTAAAAAGAAGAAATAAAATAAATAAATGTATAAATGGCGATAACTAAAAGAAATAAGATATATTATACAGTTTTTTCACAGCAATAATCCAAATAATTGCTCTTTTATGAAAGCGTTCTGTATTTTTTTTGTGTAAAAAAAGGAGATATTTCAGTTTTCTTAACGCAGCCAAGCGTATTTGCTTTCATTTTAACTTTTCTTACTCTCGTAGAAATGATTTAATCTACAATATTTTCTATTTAACTTAAAGGCTTTTTTTTTTAAATTAAATCCGAAATTGTTCTAAAAGTCAACTACATATATTGCCATGATCAAGACTGCGTGTAAAATAAACAGTGAATACAAAATCCTAAAATAGGGTTCAGAATTCGGGACGGAGACTAATCAGCTGAGGGCATAGGTGAATAAAAAAAATAGAGGGAAAGGGTTAGGGTTAGGGTAAGGAGGGAAACTTTACAAGTCGGGTGGTGGTGAGGGGGAAGTCAGGGTCTGATGCAGGTGTGTCAGCCGTTAAATCTACCTCTGTTCACGATTATAATAATTTTAAAAGGAACATGAAAATGGTTACATGTAAGAAAAAACGAATTGTAAAATAAATTGGTTTATTGCTAAATAAAAGAACTTTCATCTATTAAGAAGCGACTGATGTTAAAGAAAGGTTAAAATATTTTCAATTTTCCATTTATGGACAGGGTAAGTATTGACTAGGTCTGGGAAAACTATAAAACTCGAGCAGACGTCAGGCAGAATGATCAGACCTGCTTTTTGTACCTCTCCGCCATCTTACATCCACGATGAATACATTTAGTTTATATTACTTCATATTAACAGTTTATTCATCTGCTCATGGACCGATTTTTCTGTTAATTATAACAGCCCATTGCGCCCGCGGTGGGAAAAGTTGGCCTACCACTTCTACTATAGACACGTTAATACATATTCGAGGACATTTGAACCTTTTTTTTCCCCCCTGGTTATAAACGGGTTAGAGTTTACAAGTATTGTATTGAACGCCTTAAGTGGTATATATCATCATATTTCTAAGTAAATCATCAAACCACATGTAAATGATAAGTGTCACTTTTATGAGCGATAAATTAAAACCGAATAGTTAAAATGCTTCGCTTGATACAATCGCTTGGTGAATCAGTAAGAATACAACTCCATTATGACTTTATGTTTCATCATCTTTTTTATGTCATAGAATTAAAACAAAGAGTTAATTCAGACTGAAAATCATTTAATTTTATATGGACATTTTAATGATACTTGACCTAGCACAGAAACAAACCTTTTCTTTCAAACGAGATAGATAAAAGCTTTTTTTTTTTTTGAATTGCTGCAACGCAGGATTATTTCAATACACGTCAAAACGGGAACTTCTAAATTTACATTTTTTTTTTTTAGAGGGCATTTCCGTTTTATAGTTCGGAAGCGAACCCTTAGTGAATAAAATTGAATGTCACGATATAAGATGACAGCGGTCACCGAACTTTTAGCCCGCGGACAGGATAGTGAATAGAAAGACGAGCTACAAAGGATCAAGGCGTCATATCAGGTACGGCTTTGGGGTGGTCTACTACAGCCGTCACGGATGGTTGTGTGGTAAAGCTCTCAACTGTCGACTTGAAGATCACTGGTTCGATTCCCCCGGTAAGGACCACTTGATTTTCAGGTTATATTTATTTCATGTGGTTCCTCGATGGCCATAGCACTTTTGGCTATGGTGGGGGGATGAAAGGAGGGCACAACAAAAACCGTCCATTAGTGGTTTAAAAGATCCCTCCCCCCCTACCACCCACAGAGGCCGCGTTGAAATTATCTAACATTGGGCGGTCCGCGGCGAGGAAAAGGTTGAGGCAGTGCCGAACCTAGGGATTTGGGGGCCCGGGGCTTGGTCTCTTTGGAGGCCCCTGCATTTTGACACGCGACACAATGACATGAGATAATTTACTTTATATTTAATTTGATTTCGTCTCATCCTCACAGGGACTTCACACACACACACTTCAGCGATTAGACGTGTCCACTTTAATCATTTGGGGCTGCTTTCGCTGGTTTATTTCATATGCTCTTTTAATATTAAATCAATGTGATATTGAAATATATTAGACTTTTATTTAAGATATTTAAAGTACAAATTTGGCAAAAATTACAAAAAAAGGTTCTTTAAGTTCTATTTTTAGAGCACTCGACTGTCGACCGGAGGGTTCCGGGTTCGAATCACAGTTAGAACCTTGGGATTTTTTCAGGTCCTGGTGATAGTCCCCAAGTCCACCCAGCTTTAAATGGGTCACCTGACTTTAAGTTGGGGAAGTAAAGACGGCTGGGCGTTGTGCTAACCACACAATCCCTTCATATGCCGAGGTTACAGAAACAGATGAATTCTACACTTCATCTACCACGATGACCCGTTAGGGTTAAGGGAACTTTACTTTTTAAAAGCGAAGAGGGGGGGGGGAGACAGTTCTAGTCGAGGAAACTGATAGATTTCTGACTTCATGTTTGGTGATCTCTGTACCATGATAGATTTCTGACTTCATGTTTAGTGTTCTCAGTACTATGCAACAAAACCAAAGAACAACTTATATACTTCTTTTAACTAGTTGTGTTTCGAAACTATATATTTGTCTTTACCCCACTTGAGTCTTTGTAAAACAATTGAAACTTTTAAATAAGAGGCGGTAGGTTTGTAATACTACTCTTAGCTTATTTTCACACACCCCTCCTCTCTCTCCCCCCCCCACCCCACCCCAACCTCCAATCATTTTAACACTGAAGAAGAATTGATCAGCAACTTATACTATGTTGTATCATTAGCTGAAAGAGATCGTATTGACACGATGTTGAAACAATATCTATCTCTCTATAGACAATGCATTGGCTTTGTTTGTAATCATTGATTTTCAAACGAATGAAATATTTTTTTTAGGATATTGAACAAAAAAAAAATTGACCTAACATTTGAAACGTATCCACCAATGAACTGGAGGCACACAAAATGTTTTCACAAAACGAGCTGTTTCTTTGTTTGATAAGTTTAATACCAATGGAAATAGCGGGAAGTAAGTACTGATATATACATATAATATATATATATCAGTTTAATTTCTTCATGACTGCTATTTCAATATTTTACAAAACAGCCGCATTCATTGAACTATACATTTACGCATTCATTGAACTATGCTTACACGCCTTCATTGAACTATGATTTACGCATTCATTGATTTATGTTTTTACGCATTCATTTAACTATGATTTACGCATTCATTGAACTATGCTTTTACGCATTCATTTAACTATGCTTACACGCCTTCATTGAACTATGATTTACGCATTCATTGAACTATGCTTTTACGCATTCATTGAACTATGATTTACGCATTCATTGAACTATGCTTACACGCCTTCATTGAACTATGATTTACGCATTTATTGAACTATGCTTTTACGCATTCATTTAACTATGCTTACACGCCTTCATTGAACTATGATTTACGCATTCATTGAACTATGCATTTACGCATTCATTGAACTATGCATTTACGCATTCATTGAACTATGCATTTACGCATTCATTGAACTATGCATTTACGCATTCATTGAACTATGCATTTACGCATTCATTGAACTATGCTTACACGCATTCACTGAACTATGCATTTACGCATTCATTGAACTATGCATTTACGCATTCATTGAACTATGCATTTACGCATTCATTGAACTATGATTTACGCATTCATTGAACTATGCATTTACGCATTCATTGAACTATGCTTGCACGCCTTCATTGAACTATGCATTTACGCATTCATTGAACTATGCATTTACGCATTCATTGAACTATGCATTTACGCATTCATTGAACTATGCATTTACGCATTCATTGAACTATGCATTTACGCATTCATTGAACTATGCATTTACGCATTCATTGAACTATGCATTTACGCATTCATTGAACTATGCATTTACGCATTCATTGAACTATGCATTTACGCATTCATTGAACTATGCATTTACGCATTCATTGAACTATGCATTTACGCATTCATCGAACTATGCATTTACGCATTCATTGAACTATGCATTTACGCATTCATTGAAATATGCTTACACGCATTCATTGAACTATGCATTTACGCATTCATTGAACTATGCTTGCACGCCTTCATTGAACTATGCATTTACGCATTCATTGAACTATGCATTTACGCATTCATTGAACTATGCATTCACGCATTCATTGAACTATGCTTACACGCATTCATTGAACTATGCTTACACGCCTTCATTGAACTATGCATTTACGCATTGATTGAACTATGCATTTACGCATTCATTGAACTATGCATTTACGCATTCATTGAACTATGCATTTACGCATTCATTGAACTATGCATTCACGCATTCATTGAACTATGCTTACACGCATTCATTGAACTATGCATTCACGCATTCATTGAACTATGCTTACACGCCTTCATTGAACTATGCATTTACGCATTCATTGAACTATGCATTTACGCATTCATTGAACTATGCATTCACGCATTCATTGAACTATGCTTACACGCATTCATTGAACTATGCTTACACGCCTTCATTGAACTATGCATTTATGTATTGATTGAACTATGCATTTACGCATTCATAGAACTATGCATTTACGCATTCATTGAACTATGCATTTACGCATTCATTGAACTATGCATTCACGCATTCATAGAACTATGCTTACACGCATTCATTGAACTATGCATTCACGCATTCATTGAAATATGCTTACACGCATTCATTGAACTATGCATTCACGCATTCATTGAACTATGCATTTACGCATTCATTGAACTATGCTTACACGCATTGATTGAACTATGTTTGTACTGTATACTAGCCAAAGATATCAGTGGCGTCACTAGGAGGGTGCGGGGGGTGCGGACCGCACCGGGTGACACCCTCACGAGGGGTGACACCCGACTGCAAAATATCTAGTTTTAGGCCTATATTCTTAAAATAATTCAAAGCCGTATTTAATTTTTATAAATAAATAAAAATATCTCCGATTATTAACAGACACTGCGTACTTTTTATTATTAATTATTTTAACGCACCGGTTTCTTTTCGCGGGAAATTGCATAACCGAGCCATTCTTTCTGATTATATATTAAAATTGTAGATACGTTTCTGTGGCGCACTGGCAGAGTGGGCTAATCCTTTGGCCGTGACCCATTTAGGGCTAACTTTATGCGGGTTCGATTCCTCTCAGAGACATATATTTTTTTTTTCAGAATTAGGGTTAGGGGTAGGGTTAGGGTGTGGAGCAATATCTATTGATGGTCCCCGAAAAAAAAATATACAGTGGGTATTCGGTTAACGAACTTAATCCGTTCCACAATTATGTTCGCTATTCGAATCGTTCGTTAACCGATCATCGATGTACTATATATGTTAATGGAAATTCGATTAATTCGTTATGGAGATCCGAAAAATTAAATTAAAAAAAATGTCATGTACAAGAATAATTTCTTAGTAAGTTTATTTATTACAAATATGATACATACATATAGTCTTGGTTATTAATCAGTCCTTTTCCTTTCTTTGGGCGTTAAAGAACATGTCCAATGTTGGTTGTTTTTCTCTCTCCTTCAGGACTTTCAGGAAATGATTAATAGAAATTTCGTTGTGGAGATCAGCAACCCTATTGACATCAGCTTGTTTAATGCCAGATCTCCTTTTAAATTTTGTAAACCAGCCAGTGGTAGCTTTGAATTCTAGATTTTCTGAGGACGAGCCTGGAGTTTGTTCTTTCAATTTCTCAAACATTTCTCCAGCCTTCTCTTATAATATTTTGTGATCTCTCCTTCCTGGTCTGAGAGACATACCATGATCCACGGGGGATGGATCATAGGGGTTCTCTAGTCAGGAAAAAAACCCATTACTTGCGAAGGTGGTGGTACTGTGGTCAATGAGGACTATCCGAGACCGCAGTATTCACAGCTGATGGTGGTGACGGATGTGGTCGGCACACAACACCCTTCCACTCCGTCCCACTCAAGCACACCTGCGCAGCCTGCCATTTCGGGCTGAGGGTACAGGCACACTACACCCTCCCCTCTGTCCGAGTGGCAGGAAAAACCCCGTTCCTTGCCATTCTGGCCGATCAGCAGTACACACACCCTGCTGGTCTGGCCAGTTTGGGCAAGGATTAAAACCCATCTTTCTGCCATCCCTGCAGATGATAGCGGGCACACTTACCCCGCCGCTCTGTAGGGATGGCAGACGTGCATCAGCGCCGCCAACAATGCTGGTGTGGTAGGCACACTACACCCTACCATGCTGGCAATGGCGGCGTAAAAAAAAATAAAAAAAAAAAAAAGCCTTCTCTTGAATGATGGCCATTCTAGTTACATCTCTTTTCACCTCCCGTTCATTTATCCAAACTAAAAGCAAACTCGATTTTATCATGGATGACACTTTTTTTTTTGCTTCTCAGATGTAACTTTCGTAACTCCTTTAGCGGCTTGAGTCTTCTTGATGATATCTTTTTTTAGCTAGGGTTGTGCTTACTGTAGACCTGTTCAAGCCGTACTGCCTGGTAACATCAGTCATTATTTGTCCACTCTCTACTTTAGTCATAATCTCTTGCTTGGTTTCTATGGTGAGCACAGTTCTCGACACTCCACTCATTTCAGGTCCCATAATATTGTCATATTTTCAGGGGTTTTTTATAAGGCGTTTAGAGAAACACATACGAAAACCACAAGGACATAAACCAACTACACATGTATGGTACACTATTGACAAAATGTCGTCACAAACTACCATACGCGTCGTATGGTGCTGCCTCACTGCTACATAGTATGAATGATGACGTGTCAGCGCACGCGCACATCCATTTTCAGGACAAATTGAGGACTGATGTCGGGTGTTCCGAGAGCCGAGACGTTTTCGTTAGAATTAGTTTTTGTTCGTTATCCGAATTTTGTTCGTTGTCCGAACATAAAAATCTTTCCTGAAAGTGTTCGTTGTCCGATTTGTTCGCTGTCCGAACAGTTCGTTAACCGAATACCCACTGTATCTCCCATTATTAACAGTAAATGACGTCATCAACGTCTGCAGTAAATAAGAGTTCTCATTCATTCTGTCACTGACGTCATCAAAGTTTGCTAGACGTATCCCGAAAAAAAATACGTAGTACGTCATAGACGTATCCGGAGCCAGTGCGTTATTTTAATGAAATTATTGGTATACTTACACTGACCTATAGATTTCAATTATCGCTAAAATCCTGACCCCGGAAACGAAAAAAAAAATAATAAAGTCATGCATGCGCACATATATACGGTGTCTGAAAAAAAATATGGAGACCGGGGTGTCATGAGAGGGGGTGACACCCTGAGTTACCGCACCGGTTGACACCAACCCTAGTGACGCCACTGAAAGATATTTTTCAATAAACTCTAACTATTATATCAGCAAATAGCGGCTGAACGATGAAGAACGAACGCCGCATTGGGGTCACGTCCCGAGCATATGGCAGGGCCTTAACTGATATTCATTGATCTGATATCAAAAGACTTAACATTTGGTGGTGGGTGTGAAGCGAGGCACCACAGCCGCTAGAGATTGCTTTGGGGGTAGGGGTAGGGGGCAAAATCAGATAACGGGGATCACTGGCAGAGGCGTCGTTATTTTAATCATCTGGTTTATAAGGGGGGCTCTATATTGAACAAACTGATATGCTAGTTATAGCTATATAAACGAATAAAAAAAGTACCCTTAATCTCAAAGGACTTATCGGGGCAGACGACGTGTAGAAGTCATCTGTTCCTATAACCTCGGCATATGAAGGAATTGTGTGGTTAGCACAACGCACAGCCACCTTTACTTCTCCAACTTTAAGTCATGTACCCATTTAAAGCTGGGTGGACTTGGGGAATTACATCTGAAAAACTCCCACGTTTCTCACTAAGGTTCGAACCCGGGTCCCATCCGGTCGACAGTCGAGCGCTCTACATAACACAACCATACGTCCCCACATAAAAGTAATAAATATTGGTCAATTTATCTTTTCTGTTTATGAGAGACTATCACATTGATTGATGTCTTTTTTTTCTTCAGATTTTCACGATGATGTGTTTACATGTGAAATGGATCCAATAAGTCAAAGAGCCATGTTGCAAATTGATCATGATGTAAATTTTACGACAACTGGCTTAACGGCCATATCCTTTAGTAAAAATCAAGAGACAATCGTTGCCTGTAATTTGATCAGGTGCTTGTGTTTGGTTCTACCCATGTACGAGGATACAGTCGCAGTCAGCACAACGAAATGTATTCAAGTCAATGTCACTCTAATCAGTCTGTTCCACCGAAATTTTGAAACTGGGGGTGCATGGGAGATTCAGTATAAGAAGTACACTGAGACAGTCTACAGAAATAATTGCCATCTATATGTTTATGGTATATTTTATAATTTGGCTATTATGTCTGTGGATATAATTTATAGTTTATGTTTGTTGTGCTTTTGATAGTTTGATCATTTCACGTTTGTCTATGTTTTAAATTTAATCTCTTTAATTCTATTCTAAAAGAAATGTGTATGTCAATAATACGTAATTGAGTGATGATTGTTTGCGTTTTGAATATGTGTGTTTATTTGTGTGTCCGTGTGTTTCTTTTTAATGTACGTGTTATTTTTTACTTGCGTTTTGTGTGTACTATACAGTGTAATGTGTGTTTTTTTTTTCTGTGAGTACCAGCAACAGAGGACACAGAATTTTCGCATATGTCGGCCTTGATTTCGTTTTGTCCGATTTCGTACGTACGTTAAATATATTTTGCTGCAAACAGCCTTCAGAAAACTATTAGGAGCATTACTGATAGCTTTCTTTAAAACAATATTATAGTTTTAATTCCATGTCCAAGTACATAATGTATATTGTATCAATATATAGATATGCCTGACGCTATAACATGCACTTACAATAGTCTTTGTGACGGTACTGTCATCATAAATTGTTTTGTCGATCATGTCTACCCTAAAGCCAAATGCCATGTTGGGTGGGAAAATGACTCGGTAAGTGACTCATTGTTTGAGCTTGTCATATATTTTGTGTTCAAACAGAGACTGGCTGGATCATAAAAGCTCAAGACGCTGTATAACAAAAACAATAAGGACTGATAGCTTATTTTATATCATCGTCTATTTGTTAAAGTAATACATTTTCCAGCCTATTAGTGTGAATTTAATTAATATATTTTGCAGCCTATTAGTGTGAATTTAATTAATATATTTTCCAGCCCATTAGAGTGAATTTAATTAATATATTTTCCAGTCCAATAGAATAAATTAAACATTTTCCACTATGCCTATAACATTTAAAGATTGCAATTTTATTCCAGTTAATATTGGCAAGTATCACCTATAGTCACTCAGCCAGCACAGAAGAGTCTCAGTATTTCAACTCTAGTTGTACGATAACTTTAGTAGCTAGTAACTTACACAGCCAGTATATCAACGTTACTATTTATCCAAAAGTCAACAATAAAGTTTCAGACATGCATTATGGAAGACAGTTGACTTTGTTGCTCGAACCAGGTACATGTCGACACACATATGAGAACCTGTGTTCATAGATTCCTATACATCAGGGCTTCTTAAAATTTTGTAATTCACGACCCCATTTATGATTGCGAGTTGCTTGTCGACCCCATACAAATATAAAAGAAAAATAAATTAATATTTTACAAGTTAAAAAACATTTACTGTTAAATTGTATTTTTATCTCTCGCGACCCCAGAATTTTGCTACGCGACCCCAAACGGGGTCGTCGCGACCCATAGTTTAAGAAGCCCTGATATACAGCCAATGTAGACGGAACTTTTTATAGCAGACTAACGATTTAGAATATCAGGGTCATTGGCATCCTCATGGACAGACTGACAATCTCTGACTGCTTCAGTCCCTTTTTTCACCTGTCTAAATGAGACATATTGATTGTTACATGGGACATATTGATTGTTACATGGGACATATTGATTATTACAAGAGACATATGGATTGTTACATGAGACATATTGATTGTTACATGAGACATATTGATTATTACAAGAGACATATTGATTGTTACATGAGACATATTGATTATTACAAGAGACATATTGATTATTACAAGAGGCATATGGATTGTTACATGAGACATATTGATTGTTACATGAGACATATTGATTATTACAAGAGACATATTGATTGTTACATGAGACATATTGATTATTACAAGAGACATATTGATTGTTACATGAGACATATTGATTATTACAAGAGACATATTGATTGTTACATGAGACATATTGATTATTACAAGAGACATATTGATTGTTACATGAGACATATTGATTATTACAAGAGACATATTGATTGTTACATGAGACATATTGATTATTACAAGAGACATATTGATTGTTACATGAGACATATTGATTATTACAAGAGACATATTGATTGTTACATGAGACATATTGATTATTACAAGAGACATATTGATTGTTACATGAGACATATTTATTATTACAAGAGACATATTGATTGTTACATGAGACATATTGATTATTACAAGAGACATATTGATTGTTACATGAGACATATTGATTATTACAAGAGACATATTGATTGTTACATGAGACATATTGATTATTACAAGAGACATGTTGATTGTTACATGAGACAAATTGATTGTTACATGGGACTAATTGATTGTTACATCGGACATATTGATTGTTACATGGGACATATTGATTGTTACATGGGACATATTGATTGTTACATGGGACATATTGATTGTCGCATAAGGAAAAAAATTACAAATATATTTATTATAAGTAATATTTCTCGTTATTATTTCTCTCTCTCTCTCTCTCTCTCTCTCTCTCTCTCTCTCTCTCTTTCTATTTCTCTTTCTATATATCAATTCAATCTTTACATTTCTCTCTATACCTCCCTTTCTCTCTCTCTCTTTCTTTTTATCTCACTTAAACTCCCTCTCTATCTATCTCTCTCTCTCACACACGCACCCTCTCACACGTTCAGATTAATAAACTGTTCAGATACTGAATCAATGGCGGGTGACCTAGCACGCACCTGGGGCCCCCTAATCGCGAGGGGCCCAATCTACATACAACTGTATACATGTGAAATAACTCAATACCCTCTTTCAGTGTCTTGCACGGCTTGGGCCCAGGGCTCCTAAGTCATCTTCTGTTAACAATTTATATACATGACGTTTTCAGTTATACATGACGTTTTTCAGCCATACATGACGTTTTTCAGTTATACAAGACGTTTTTCTGTACGTACCAAGTAGCAATTAAATTAATAAATTTTTAAGTAAAATGGGGAAATACGTTCCACAGAAATTTCCCGTTTGATTTTGGATCACTGTCCTGATGACGTAACCTTTGATAAGAATGTCACGTGCACATGTAAAAAAACTGGGTGCGACTTTGACTCAACGACCGTCCAGTGGGTAAACACCACGGACCATCAGGTGATGAATAGCGGATCAAGTACTCTGTCTTTTACTAGTGATGTATACGTTGGAGGTAAATAATCTGACTTTTACTAGTGATGTATACGTTGGAGGTAAATAATCTGACTTTTACTAGTGATGTATACGTTGGAGGTAAATACTCTGTCTTTTACTAGTGATGTATACGTTGGAGGTAAATACTCTGTCTTTTACTAGTGATGTATACGTTGGGGGTAAATACTCTGTCTTTCACTAGTGATGTATACGTTGGGGGTAAATACTTTGTCTTTTACTAGTGATGTATACGTTTGATTTTGGATCACTGTCCTGATGACGTAACCTTTGATAAGAATGTCACGTGCACATGTAAAAAAACTGGGTGCGACTTTGACTCAACGACCGTCCAGTGGGTAAACACCACGGACCATCAGGTGATGAATAGCGGATCAAGTACTCTGTCTTTTACTAGTGATGGATACGTTGGAGGTAAATAATCTGACTTTTACTAGTGATGTATACGTTGGAGATAAATACTCTGTCTTTTACTAGTGATGTATACGTTGGAGGTAAATACTCTGTCTTTTACTAGTGATGTATACGTTGGGGGTAAATACTCTGTCTTTCACTAGTGATGTATACGTTGGGGGTAAATACTCTGTCTTTTACTAGTGATGTATACGTTGGAGGTAAATACTCTGTCTTTTACTAGTGATGTATACGTTGGAGGTAAATTCTCTGTCTTTTACTAGTGATGTATACGTTGGGGGTAAATACTCTGTCTTTTACTACTGATGTATACGTTGGAGGTAAATACTCTGTCTTTTACTACTGATGTATACGTTGGAGATAAATTACTTTTTTATTTATATTAGTTTTAAGCAAAGATTCACATTCAGATCACATAAATCAGATTAAATTTTGTTTTAATATGGTAAAGGTCTTACTTTTTTTTCAGCTTTCAAATGTATGGCTTACAACATGAAGGGAAATTTCTGGGTGTATTTAGAATATAAACCGATATTAATAAGTAAGCTCTGTGTTGAAATACACGTTATGTATTTATTTAGCCAAGCTCATTTACATTCCTTAAATTTTACTACTAGACTGTCAATTAGACCTCTATCAATGTTTACATTTTATAATTGCTCTATTATATTTATGAAAATGTTTATACCGGGGGGGGGGAGTAAAGATATGACCTTACACACTGGTTTAAGATGAATGATCATGGCTGGATTGAAAGTAGGTCAATAAGTTTATATCCTTAAGCCCTGAACAAAAACCAGCTAATCATTTATCAGTTTATCTCACAATAGTGATATTTCAGTTAGTTTGCACCATTAGGTCTCTTTTCGACAACAGACATTGGGGCTCTTTTCGACAACAGACATTGGGGCTTTTTTCGACAACAGACATTAGGGCTCTTTTCGACAACAGACATTGGGCCTCTTTTCGACAATAAACATTGGGGCTCTTTTCGACAACAGACATTAGGGCTCTTTTCGACAACAGACATTGGGCCTCTTTTCGACAATAAACATTGGGGCTCTTTTCGACAACAGACATTAGGGCTCTTTTCGACAACAGACATTGGGCCTCTTTTCGACAATAAACATTGGGGCTCTTTTCGACAACAGACATTAGGGCTCTTTTCGACAACAGACATTGGGCCTCTTTTCGACAATAAACATTGGGGCTTTTTTCGACAACAGACATTAGGGCTCTTTTCGACAACAGACATTGGGCCTCTTTTCGACAATAAACATTGGGGCTCTTTTCGACAACAGACATTAGGGCTCTTTTCGACAACAGACATTGGGCCTCTTTTCGACAAAAAACATTGGGGCCTTAGCAAATGTTAATCCGGCCCTGTAGGTGATATAGACAAGAGAGCTAGTCAACATAGAAATAAATTCATACATCTTTGGCAAATAAGATTTTTCTAAAAATAAATTTAACACAAAGAAATATATGAACAACCAGTGCGTTAAATGGTTCCTTGCGCAGTGAGCTGGTCCGTGTAAGAACCAGCGTCCGAGCTTTTACTTTATTGTGAAATACATTTCTTTAGTAGGTGAGTTATGTTTAGATTATCTGTATTGTGATTTAAAAAAAAAGATAACAATAATCATAATAATAATAATAAATAAAAAATTGATTTATTAAATTAAGAAATTTTTGACAAATTTAATTTTGTGTTTGCTGTAAATGTTAAATGTGCCCTTTGTTCCTTCTTATTATCAATGGAATTCTTTGTTTCAAAGGTGTGTGACACAATCACATTTCTGTGGCATCGCTCCTCACTGATACATACAATTTGTTATTATGGAAATAACGCAAGAAAAGATAACTCGACTATACAACGTAGACAAGTTTTCAAATAAAAGTCAAGCAAAAACAAAGTTGTTTGAAATAAAGAAGATTACCAACTGAATAATTCGCTATAATGAATACATCGTACAATTGAACTGTTAAAGAAAGTTATAGCTTTATTTATTTGTTATTAAAAATGTCAGTTTGCTACCATGGTACGAACTCGTAGTTTATTTTTTATGATGAATAATGTGTGTCGCTATTTATAACATACAGGGAATACAGAAATTTAGTAATCGTACCGGGGATTCCCCTTTCATTTCCTCAGAAACTGACACAGTTCTAAAACTAGTGACGCTATCCTGACACACAGCACACCATCTGGCCTACTTTTTAAAACAACCAATGGGAGATAAACCGTTAGAAACGAGAGATAAAAAGTAGTAAAAGTACGTATGTTGTTAGTTAAATAATAAGAAATAGAACATGAAAAAAAAATATTCAAGCGCAATAAATAATGTCCAAGCGAATTAGTAAGAGTTGATATGTAAGAATGTTTTGAATATTGAACAGTGAGTAGCTAGCTAGTCATGAAGTGTAGGCCAATCACAAAGTTGTAAATAAAATTCTGTGTTGATTTCCTAAGAGAGTGAGCAGTTTCTATTGAGCTAGCTGTGCCCCAGTACCAGGGCCGGTCTCATGTATTAAAGAGCCCTAAGAAGAAAATTCCAGAGATTTTTAACGACTTTATAGCGTCAGATAAAAAGGAATTGTTAATTGTACGGGCGCTATTTACTGCAGGGTGCCAAGACTGTCACTTAGTTTGCCTATTTTATAAGTACAGCTTCTTCTGGTACTTATTGTACTGTTAATTTTGAAGTTACATGATGTAATTAACTAATTGTATCATTTTAATGTAATGTAATTCTGTTATGGACGAAGGGAATTTAGGCAGTTTCCTGATTTAGAAATAAATAGAAAACCATGATGGAAATATGAGCAATTAGTGGAAGATCTTTATTCCGACTTATGGGAAGATCCGAAGACCTTTTAAAGATGAATAAATCCATGTTGGATATTGGATTTTTCAGCTGCTATGCAGAAAAGAGTCAATATATTTGCAAGAGGAATTGATTTAACAAATGAGGAAGTAAATGCACCTACAGGGCTGGCCTTAGGCCGATTGCTCCAAATAGGGCCCCACACCTGGCAGGGGGCCCCACAATTTACATTTACCTTATCACTATCAAGCATGGCGCTTGTCACAGGCTAGAAGAGGGGCCTCGCGAGCATCCGTTAAATTGGGCCCCGCAACTGGTAAGGCCGGCCCTATACATATATTATACATATCTATCTATCTATCTATCTATCTATCTATCTATCTATCTATCTATCTATCTATCTATCTATCTATCTATCTATCTATCTATCTATCTATCTATCTATCTATCTATCTATCTATCTATCTATCTATCTATCCTATACTCTAACATGATATATGGGCTAAACAAGTTCCTAATATCTTTCACTAAAAAGTGAAAATATTTTTTTTTTCAAAGTTTTGATAGGAGAAATCAAAGATTTAGAATCTAAGGCTTATAGCAATGTTGTATACATTCTAAATACATTGAGAACTAAAGTAAGGTAAAGAGAAATGTTCTATATTGTAATACATTTATTGTGATACCAAAAGTAGCATGACATTTAGAGTTAAACAGCGATATAGAAGACTGATGAGACTTTACTTGGTCAACGTTACAATAAAATCAAATCAACAGGCTGATAATGCTTTTTACAAACAACAAAAAAGTGCGACGACTTCCCATGGACTAGAGGTGAGTCGTGAGCTGAGCGGCTGTGAGCGGCTGTGAGCGGCAGTGGCGTTCTAAATCTAAACAATTTAACAAAATAAAAAGTCAACGTCCGGTTGGGACAAATGGCCGATGTATGGTGTAGATACTCGACTGTCAACCTGAGAGTCCTGGGTTCGAACCTCGGTAAAGGCGGCTGGGCGTTGTGCTTAACCACGCCATCCCTTCATATGCCGAGGTTATAGAAACGGAAGAATTCTACACTTCACATCTGCCCCGATGAGCTCTTTAGGGTCTTATAAGGGAACTTAAAGTTTTTAATAGTCAACTCCCGCCCCCCCCCCTCCCCCGGGTTGCGGTAAATTTATCAAACGTTGACCGGTCAGCGACGAGAAAAAGGTTGGGGACCACTGATTTATAGGATCTAAAAGATTTCATCTCTTCCTTTCAGGGACGCCTCACACCACCGGCAGATCTTATGGTTATATACGGCATCAATCTGTTCCGCTGCTACTATTGTTATAAAATGAAAACGTTTTTAATGTATTCATTCTGTACATAGGCTAGAGCTGCCTGTCTGGTCAAAAAAAAATGTCTATAGCAAGCTCCGAGACAACTTACTTGGCATCATATTAAATCAGAGAGGTAACATGGCCATTATTTGGATTTGAGTTACATCCAATATTTGGTGTACAAAGAAATAAGAACATTTTAGTATTAGGCCTATAGATACGTTTTTTGTAAATACATATAAAATCATAGCATGCTTTAAATCATCGATGCTAAAATACTGGCCCGCGGGCCAAATTTGGCCCTTTATGATCATTTTTTGCCCCCACAAGTTTAAAAAAAAAAATAACATCTCATTATATACATACACATATAAAAATTATATTTTTGGCCCTCCAAATGTTTTTGACAGACGATAATGGCCCACAGAAAAAAAAGGTTTAGCATCACTGGTTTAAATGAATAAAATGAAAATCGATCTAGTTTACATATATATATATATATAACATCAATGTTTGGATTTAATCGTTGATTGACTTTTTTTAAAAATTGATTTTTCTAACAGAAATGTTTAGATTTCACTTACTTTTTATGTATGATTTAAACAATGTACAGATATCTAAGCTGTTGTTTTTATCAATTACATTCAATATCTTACACATGACATTTACATTCAATATCCTACACATGACATTTACATTCAATATCTTACACATGACATTTACATTCATCAAATTCTAACAGAGATATACAAAGTTATCATTTTTTATATTTTTTTACGTTAAAATGGAAACAAAATTCTAAATAAAAAAGATATGAATAATTTTAAAGTATATTATGCTGATTACAGTATTTGATAATAATAAAAAAAATGTCCCGCTGATGATGATGATGTGTGTGTGTGTGTTTGTTTAACATAGATTAATGTAGAATTATTTGTTTTTGTTTATGCATAAATGTATGTATGCATGTTTTATGTATGTATGTTTGTATGTTTGTATGTATGGACGTATTTATGCATGTTTGTATGTATGCATGTTTGTATGTATGCATGTATGTATGCATGTTTGTATGTATGCATGTTTGTATGTATGCATGTTTGTATGTATGCATGTTTTTGTTTATGCATAAATGTATGTATGCATGTTTTATGTATGTATGGATGTATGTATGTATGTTTGTATGTTTGTATGTTTGTATGTATGTTTGTATGTTTGTATGTATGCATGTATGTATGCATGTTTGTATGTATGCATTTTTGTATGTATGCATGTTTGTATGTATGCATGTTTGTATGTATGCATGTTTGTATGTATGCATGTATGTGTTCATGCTTGTTTGTATGTATGCATGTAAGTATGCATGTTTGTATGTATGAATGTTTGTATGTATGCATGTTTGTTTGTATGCATGTTTCTATGTTTGTATGTATGCATGTTTGTTTGTATGTATGTATGCATGTATGTTTGCATGTTTGTATGTATGCATGTTTGTATATATGCATATTTTTATGTATGCATTTATATATGCATGTTTGTATATATGCATGTTTGTTTGTATATATGTATGCATGTATGTATGCATGTTTATAAGTATGCATGTTTGTTTGTATATATGTATGCATGTATGTATGCATGTTTGTATGTATGCATGATTTTATGCATGTTTGTATGTATGCATGTATGTATGTATGCATGCATGTTTGTATGTATGTATGTATGCATGTTTGTATGTATGCATGTTTGTATGTATGTATATATGCATGTATATATGTATGCATGTTTTTATGTGTGTGTGGGTGTGTCTGCTTGTATTGATGTATGTTTTTATGTATGCATTTAAGTTTCGTTTGTGTTTAAGTATGTTTGTTAGTGTGTAAAAACGCATGCATGTTTGTAGGTAAGCGTGGATTTTTTTGTTAGTGTATACGTCATTAATTTAGTTATTGATTTAGTCATTAATTGTCATTGATTTAGTCAATAATGTAGTGAGTAATTTAGTCATTAATCTAGTCTTTAATTTAGTCATTTATTTAGTCATTAATTTAGTCATTTATTTTGTCACTGATTTAGTCATTGATTTAGTCATTTATTTTGTCATGTATTTAGTGATTAATTTATTTATTAATCTAGTCTTTAATTTAGTCATTTATTTAGTCATTAATCTAGTCTTTTATTTAGTCATTAATTTAGTCATTAATTTAGTCTTAAATTTAGTCATTTATTTAGTCATTTATTTAGTCATTTATTTAGTCATTTATTTAGTCATTTATTTAGCCATTAATATAGTCATTAATTTAGTCATTAATTTAGTTATTAATCTATACTTTTATTTAGTCATTTATTTAGTCATTAATTTAGTCTTAATTTAGTCATTTATTTAGTCATTTATTTAGTCATTTATTTAGTCATTTATTTAGTCATTTATTTAGTCATTTATTTAGTCATTTATTTAGTCATTTATTTTGTTATTTATTTAGTCATTTATTTAATCATTTATTTAGTCATTGATTTAGTCATTAATTAAGTCATTAAAGTCACATTTTAAAAAAAAATGTTCATTCTAAAAATGTAATCTTACATTAGAAGCTAAAAAAAATCGATCAAACCCCAAAACAAAAATCAACAACTTTACATTATTATACAAACTGTGCTTTCTTTGATAGTCCATTTTTGTGTTATTTTTGTGTTACTAAAGTAGTTGATTCCTGTGACACAATACATCCAAACAGAAAAATCACAAAATGTTGATAAAAGCACTTTGAAAAATCGAGTTAAAAAATGAAGTCACCGATAATCAGTTAAAATCACATAGTATAAATGTAAGTATTATCGCGTTGATATCACTACTTCACACATTACTATTATGCCACTAGGTGATTGACCATCGGCGATGTCGATTGTTTTTAATTGTGCATTCTCATCTGGTCTTTCCCTTGCTGTCATGATATCTAAAATTGTCCACAATTTTTAGAAGTTTTTAATGAAAAGAGTTTCTGAAATTCAAGGCGTTCCTGGTGTCTTAATCCTTTTACAGCCATGCTTTGAAGATTTGATGACCGACAGCAGTTTAATTAACAGCCTGTTTCATTTTCTTAGTGTGTGTGAATTACTTATCTCACCACTAAGTATTAATGTCTCTTTACTTCCCCTGTCCATGACAGACTTTGAAGGGAAAATTTGCAGACGGAATGATAGATTTATGGGTTATAAACAGTATGCGCCTTTTTTTATTATATACACATTAGTTTTTCCAAAAAAAAAAAAAAAAATCAAGACAGCCAACTATTTTCCAGGAACATTATCCAGACATTGACGAAAATATATCTCCAATAAATCCAGAAAATGAATAAATTGTCTAGATTTTTATCAAAATATCAAAAGGGTTTTATTCAATACAACATAATTATGAATGGACTTAAACCAATATCCGGCAATATTTTTGTATTACCTGTATTAATACCTGTGTTATAAATCATTATAAATATCACAAAAAAATGGGGGGACCCCTAAAATGTTTAGTAGTATTCAAAAATTAAAAAATAAAAACTTGATTTTTTTTTATTTGTCAAAATGGGGCCTCAAATTTTTATTGGCCTAGGAACCCTTAAATTGTAAATCCGGCCCTGTATAAACATATTACCTATGTCCCCCATAGAAACTCTTAAGTTATTTTAATGCATCGATTTAAATAGCACTAAAATTATCTGGAAAGTTATAAGCATCATTTTCTTAGACCTAGATGGTTCAAAACTGTTTTGATTCTTATATAAATTATCCAACTTAGCTTCAATGACCTGCATTAAAACTATAGCTATATATAATTATGTAGTTTTATCCATTTAAGTTATCACTGTTAGAAACATATGATATTCTAGAGTCTAGACCATAATTTGTTTAAAAAAAGTCGCAAATTAGTAAATATCTAGAAAATCATCTAAACATTATAAAAAATTATCTAGAAAATTTGTTATTCCATAGATGGCATTGTTTTCTATCTTGATGACTCATTAACGATCTGGATAAATATATCCAAACTGGCAACCATGCTAAAAACTGAAACATAATCTGTCCTAGGACTACAAAAATGTGCACTCCTAAATATATATTCTATAACGATAATTTAAAATGGTTTAATAGTACATTTATTAATTTTTTTCGCACTACAAACTCAAATAAACTGAGCGTTTTTCGTATTTTAAAAAAAAAAGTTCAAAAAAAGTAAAAAGTAATTAATAATAAAACAAACAAACAAAAACAACAGCTGCCAAATCAGCATGGATATAAAATAAAATGACAGAAAATAAAAACATTTGATTCAGTCATAACGAGCAATGGTACTTGAAGGCAGTATAATTCAGAAAATTACTTTAAATATTCGTTTCAATAGTAAGCTATCACCGATAATATTTTCCTTTTGTCAAATTTACAACTTGGTACGACTTGTGTGGAACTGGAATTAGGTCTCCTAGAACTTTGGACTACATATTACAATTCAGTTTATCTTGTTGGCTGTCAACTCTTACACAGCGTGGTATTGTGCTGCGACAGCGTACTTTTTATTTATAGAAACTTTTGTATCAACATATGTGCGTGCCCTACATGTTAATTAATCCATCATGTAATGATTTATCCATCCATTTGTAGAATACATCCCGTGGGCCAAAGAGACGGCCTTCCATGACGGTTTAATCCGTGCTGCATCCTCCCAACTGGTTTCATAGAGAATCAAAGCACCAGTCCTTCACATTAAGAAGTTCACATTTAATGTATATTTAGTCATATCAAAACTCCATCCAGCTGTTCTTGGACAGGCCGGTCGAATCCAACTTGGCTGGCGACTCAAAAAAAAAAAGTTGGTCGAAACATGTGTTAAACTGTGTCTGCGAGGCTTTGACTGCAAACGACATGCTATTTAGGGCATGTTTTAAATCGTGTCTGTGAGTCTTTGTACAGATCAGTAGCACAGGGTGTCACCATGCAGAGCAGTAGCACAGGGTGCCACCATACAGAGCAGTAGCACAGGGTGCCACCATGCAGAGCGTCTGGAGCTTAAGTAAAGGAAGAGCATACAGTTGAAAGCTGCTCGAATCAATCTGGAGTTATTTGCAAACGGGATAAGAAAAGGACGTAGGTAGTCACGTGGTTTCATGAGCTTGGAGACGTAGTTTACAAAGCAAGTTTAATGAAAGTAATATACATCTTTCTGAAATACAGTCAATAATATTATCGTTTTGATCGCTAAATTATTTTATAGTAAATTATCTATGGTCTAGTGCAGGAAAATTCGAAATATGTAACATTGTTCATGGTGGATGCCTTGGGGTTGGGTGGGGGGGGGGGTGCTGACACCCTGAATTTTCAGCACCGGGTGACACGAAGCATAGTAACGCCACTGATAGATACATAATCCTAAACAGGACTACTTTAGTGCTGACGCTTCCGTTGTATGATTTGGATTATTATTTTTATTTCACAATGTAGAAACTTGAATTACGTATATTCTTCTGATAGAAATGGCTTTGTTGTTTCATGGATTTATTGTTGTATAACTTCTGTTAGCTGTTTCTGACTTTGTTGGTTGAATATTTTGTTCTTAAGTCTTGTAATCTCAGAATAAAACATGTTTTGTCAAGCTTTAAACCATATTGATTAGATGATTGAAGTACTAAATTGTTACTTGTAATATTTTCTTTTTCCAGCACATAAAGTATGGTGTTCTGAAAATTGGTTTGTGGCTTAACATTTATCAGTTGGCAAAGCTTTAAATTTATTTTGTCGTATATTTTTTACACTTGATGACATCAGGAAAAAATCCAGTCCGCTTTAGAGTTTAGACTGGATTTATTAGACTAAGTCCAACTTGGCCTATAGTGAAAAAAGAACAAACCTATTAAAAATAGCTTTTAAAAAAACAATTACAGACATTGAAAAATTAAAACAAAACTCATCCCAACCTTATTTATTTATTTAATCTCTATCGTGTATTTTAGCTTTTACGGTTATCGTTATATTGTTACTTTAAAGTCTTTCCAGACACCCAAAAAAATACAATGGTTTATTGATGTTTGTTATTTTTCAAGTTTTAAATACCGCTGTACACCTTTTCATGTAATTATGTATCAATGAAGTAAAATTCCTAGTATCGTACCAATGTTTGAAAAAAAAAAATTTTAATGTTTATTCATATGATAAGTATTCAAATCTTAATTTACTTTCAATAATTATAGATAATATTGAATGATATTGATTTGCTCCTGTGTGCCTTAACTGTCATTGTTCATAACACTTACAGTAGTTTTCAAATTACATCCGATACACTGGCCAGATTGTGGGTTTTTTTCCCGCCTTATTCCGAAATATGTGTGGTTACTTGGGTGCGTTATGTCCTATACGACTTTATTTACCTACAGAAGATTGTATTTCATAGAGTGTGACGAGGGAAAACAAACAAACATAATTATTGATGTTTCAGATTTAAAAAAAAAATACCAGCTTTTGTTTAAGGCTAAATTAGTGAAGCCGTTTTTAACAAATACCAGCTTTTGTTTAAGGCTAAATTAGTGAAGCCGTTTTTAACAAATACCAGCCTTTGTTTAAGGCTAAATTAGTGAAGCCGTTTTTAACAAATACCAGCCTTTGTTTAAGGCTAAATTAGTGAAGCCGTTTTTAACAAATACCAGCCTCTTTTTAAGACAAAATTATTGACGCTGTTTGATAACCTCGACGATATCTAGATATATTTTACTAGGGCATTTTTTTTTAAAGTATATCTATATATTTCTTCAGTGTAACTACATGAACATGAACTGACATATTTTGGCCAATTCAAAAGGAGTACAATAACTAATGTCTAGATACAAACTAAAAGCTTACCATTCTTTCTTTTAGTTTTCAGTTTTACTAACTTTTATATTTGTGATAATTAGAACAATTTAACTGTGGATATGATCATATAGTTTCAGTAATAATTAGAAAAATATTTTAATTTCTGTCGCGACCAATCTGAAAATCGTTGACAGTGTACTAGTCGTTCGCGACCCACGCTTTTAGAACCACTATCTCAAGTGAAATCATGAAGATGACTATACTATATCACAGGCATATATAGGTGGGGGTGGGGGGTACAAATTAGAAAGTCCTCCCGGGCCCCAGCTTTAGGGGGGGGGATCCGAAATGTTTTTTACATAAAATATTAAGTACATTAACTTATGTCATGATGTTGAATGTTAAAATGCAGGGGCCCCCAAAGAGGCCAACCCCCCCCCCAGAGGTCGTTCTCCCCCCCCCATCTATACTTTAACAAGTATTTCTTAAAGCTTATATTTTTATTATTTTATACAAAAGACATCTCCTTACCTTCTTTGAGATATCGAACTAATATATTTAGATTTCCATTTCCTAAAATTGTAAAAAAAAAAAAAAAAATTTTAATGTTTTTGAAATAAATAAATGTGATTAGTTGATAGGATGCTTTTGAAATATTTACAAGTGTTCACAGTTCATTGGTTGCATGGTTATTGTTAAAGGACAGTTGAAGCAGGGATTAAAGACAGACATCTTCACTTCATCACTTATTTAGTGAGTTGTCTTTAAGAAATAGTTTTACCTTTTTTTACAAATATAAAAAGATGTTATTTTAAAAAATTAAATACACATTTTAAATCAGTTTGCTAGGAATTTTATTTTTTTACGAATTATTTACCTGTTATTTCTGCACAAAACAACTGAGGTAATACAGACGAAAACGAGAGCAATTGCTAATAATGGTATAATCCAATCCAACCCTGATACCTCAGAGCCTTGATTTCCTTCTGATGATACTGTAAACACATTATTCCGATATTAAAATCACACTTGTTTAAATCTATTAGTGAATTTTCGTTTCAAGATTTATTATTATTATTTTTTTAACTTTATGAAAATAGATATTTTAATATTTTACTTATATCGCCATACTTGATTCAATCCTACAATAGAAATTCTTTGTAAAGGTCTTTGGGTGACACAAAGTATATTTGAAATTCAGCTCTTTCTGATTGGTTGAAACAGAAATTCGACCCTCTCCGCTTTTGATCTCATTTTTGTCCGCATTCACAATCTCAAGTCTGCACGGAGATGGCGCGTTGTCTAAACACCTGAACACCACAAAAACAGCTTGATCTTTAGGGGCAGACAATCTGCAGTCCGATTTATTCATTATGTTTCCGTTAATTTCAATTGTTACGTAATCCTCCATTAGATCTAAAGTGGGGAATAAAGTGACTAAAGTAAATATTATATTGTACGACTTAACATGAATTATGTGTGAAGATTTTAGTTTTAATCAGCCAATGAAATATGATCATAGCCTTAGCTAGCTAATGTGACGCTTTTTGCAAGTGAAGTGTTTTGGCGCTCATCTCCAGAACTGAACATTGGAAAATTAGAACCATGCATTTAGACTTGGAGTACCAACCAATAAATCAGTGGGGTAGCAAACTGAAAGTACTAATCGATCTCTGAATGCCATATGTCTTATAATAAATCGATAATATCTATCCTGGGTTATCTTGATAGCTATATAGTACTTATTACAAGCTTGAAATGTTAAGCAACTGGGGTGAAAAACAAATGATGAATAATTATTAATTAAGATACCACAGATAAAATAATAAAACAAGAAATACTTATAAAACAAAACTGCATAAAATACATGTATGGTTAGACATAACAGCATGAAATACATGTATGGGAAGACATAACAGCATGACATATGAATCTTTGTACATCTTGTGAGTTTCGAAGTTATTTAATTTTAAATAAACATCTAGGTTACTTTTAGATTCCGATATAACTGGCACATCTATCCAGATAGTTGACACACCTGTCCAGATAGTTGACACACCTGTCCAGATAGTTGACACACCTGTCCAGATAGTTGACACACCTATCCAGATAGTTGACACACCTTCCCAGATAGTTGACAAACCTTCCCAGATAGTTGACACACCTGTCCAGATAGTTGACACACCTTCCCAGATAGTTGACACACCTGTCAAGATAGTTGACACACCTTCCCAGATAGTTGACACACATTCCCAGATAGTTGACACACCTTCCCAGATAGTTGACACACCTGTCCAGATAGTTGACACACCTTCCCAGATAGTTGACACACCTGTCAAGATAGTTGACACACCTTCCCAGATAGTTGACACACATTCCCAGATAGTTGACACACCTTCCCAGATAGTTGACACACCTGTCCAGATAGTTGACACACCTTCCCAGATAGTTGACACACCTGTCCAGATAGTTGACACACCTGTCCAGATAGTTGACACACCTTCCCAGATAGTTGACACACCTTCCCAGATAGTTGACACACCTGTCCAGATAGTTGACACAGCTGTCCAGATAGTTGACACACCTTCCCAGATAGTTGACACACCTTCCCAAATAGTTGACACACCTTCCCAGATAGTTGACACACCTGTCCAGATAGTTGACACACCTGTCCAGATAGTTGACACACCTTCCCAGATAGTTGACACATCTTCCCAGATAGTTGACACACCTTCCCAGATAGTTGACACACCTTCCCAGATAGTTGACACACCTTCCCAGATAGTTGACACACCTTCCCAGATAGTTGACACACCTGTCCAGATAGTTGACACACCTGTCCAGATAGTTGACACACCTGTCCAGATAGTTGACACACCTTACCAGATAGTTGACACACCTGTCCAGATAGTTGACACAGCTGTCCAGATAGTTGACACACCTTCCCAGATAGTTGACACACCTTCCCAGATAGTTGACACACCTGTCCAGATAGTTGACACACCTGTCCAGATAGTTGACACACCTTCCCAGATAGTTGACACACCTTCCCAGATAGTTGACACACCTGTCCAGATAGTTGACACACCTGTTCAGATAGTTGACACACCTTCCCAGATAGTTGACACACCTTCCCAGATAGTTGACACACCTTCCCAGATAGTTGACACACCTTCCCAGATAGTTGACACACCTTCCCAGATAGTTGTTGCTAGTTACACGCCCCCGATCAATGATTGGTTATCTCCTCAAGCAACAGTAATAAAACCAAATCCAATCATTGAGACCTTTTCCCAGGATTCTTGGCGAAGCATACAAAAACATAACATGTTTCTAAAATCGCTTTCTTTTTTTCCCTTTTATTAACCAAGACACCTGAGCTTAAGACAACCTATGTGTTATAAGTTGTTGACAATAAAAAACAAAACAAAAGAGAAACAGAGTCGGACTATTGTGACAGGGGAGCAAAACACCCTGGGGTGGGTGAGTGTCCTCTGTGGAGCGGCAGAAATTGAATAACGAAGAGAGAATGTCTGGGAAAAAAAATAAATTAAAAAAAAAAAAAGCGGTAAAACCATTTTTGTGGCTTGAAAGGTGAAAAAATGTATTTCATTGACTTGTTTGTGATATATCGTTTATAAAGATTGTTGAACTAAACAATAAAAAAGGAAAAATGTCTTAATGTATTTTCTCTGTGATTACTAAAGAAGTGGGTAAAAGTGCGCAATTGGACGGTGAGTATATATAGTACAGTATTAATCATTATGCATTGTGTGGTTTAGCCTAAGACAGTGGTTCTCAAAAATGGAGAGGATAGGGAAAGTAAAACCTGTGAGAGATCATGAGCCAGCCAATAAATCTCATCTGACAGCTGACACCCTGTGTATCTGACAGCTGAGACCCTGCGTATCTGACAGCTGAGACCCTGTGTATCTGACAGCTGACACCCTGTGTATCTGACAGCTGACACCCTGTGTATCTGACAGCTGACACCCTGTGTATCTGACAGCTGAGACCCTGTGTATCTGACAGCTGACACCCTGTGTATATCACTTGTTATGAAAGTTGAAACTCTTGAATCTTATGTTAATGCTAGTTGACTTTTATCAAGTCCTTGATATGCTTGGTAAAGTGGGAATCCAAACAATCCCATAGTAGTATTCGTAGGTTATATAAACAGATGAACTACACTTCATTTTATACATTACTAGTTATCTTTAAATCTCTGCCTTTCTTTATTTACTTAATACGTTTTATTGTTAAAGTCTTAAATAGAAATAAAAAAAAAAATATTGTATTACCAAAAATGGGTGGTATTTTTACAAAGTTGGAATAAATTTGTTTCCCTTCATACTGTATATCTCCTCTTAATAAACCTTTGCTGGCAGATTTTGTTGATGTTATATTGATATTCAATTGATAATAATCCGTCTGGCTGAGAGAAATGCAGCTACATATTTCGTCAAGGTGTGTGTTGCAGTAATCAGGTATTCTAAGTGAACAGATCTGAAGAAAGTAATGCGTTCAAAATTTTTACTTAATCTAAATAACAAAAATAAACGTTTTGACTCTAAAACTATTATACACAGATTATTATAATGGCTAAAACTATTATACACAGATTATTATAATGGCTAAAACTATTATACACAGATTATTATAATGGCTAAAACTATTATACACAGATTATTATAATGGCTAAAACTATTATACACAGATTATTATAATGGCTAAAACTATTATACACAGATTATTATAATGGCTAAAACTATTATACACAGATTATTATAATGGCTAAAACTATTATACACAGATTATTATAATGGCTAAAACTATTATACACAGATTATTATATAAAACTATTATACACAGATTATTATAATGGCTAAAACTATTATACACAGATTATTATAATGGCTAAAACTATTATACACAGATTATTATAATGGCTAAAACTATTATACACAGATTATTATAATGGCTAAAACTATTATACACAGATTATTATAATGGCTAAAACTATTATACACAGATTATTATAATGGCTAAAACTATTATACACAGATTATTATAATGGCTAAAACTATTATACACAGATTATTATAATGGCTAAAACTATTATACACAGATTATTATAATGGCTAAAACTATTATACACAGATTATTATAATGGCTAAAACTATTATACACAATGGACCTCACCAAGCATACTAAAAAAAATTAATTCAAACTAATTTAGATAACGTTGTGGACAAACTCGCCGACTTCACGTCGAACTGTCAATACTCAAAATGAGATTTTTGCTATGATCGTTGCAATTAGGGCAGGGAAAGAGTGTGTGTGTGTGTGTGTAGGGTGGTGGGGTGTGTGTGGGGGGGGGTCAAGCTTATTGAATGCTGCATCTCACTAGAACTCGTATTCCATTTATCTTTTATTCGTTTTTTCGATACACGAAACTTCATCGACACTGCAAGACTGATAACGCCCGTGATAAACCGTTTGAGATTTATCATTTTTAACTGGTAAATAATATACGGTTATGATCCCCATTTTTACGGATCGTTATCCAAGGCAAGGCAATCAACTGTGCGTATACCCATGGCTCCACACATGTAGCGACCTCTGAAACATACTCTCCGGTTTGGTTGTACCCGTAGAAAAACGTCTCCTTCATAATTTATGTACACGTCATAACAGCACCGGGCACTCATTCTTAAGACATTGCGCTACAAAAAAAAAGTCCTCACTGGGCGTATGAAAACAAAAATGTATTTTTTTTATTTAGGTTCTATGTAAAAAATAATGTGTAGGCTAATTTCTGCTACATATTTTTAGGTATTATGCTCATCCGGTTCAAAACCTTCTGGTCACTATGCGTTCGGGGAATATTTTGGAAAGAACTTTTCCTGCCAAGTGACCAAGATAACTGGAATATACTAGGAGTATCAGTGAATCATTCTGAAAAAAAAAAATTTAACTGCACATACTTAACTGCTAGTCAGGCAGTACCGAACCTTGGGATTTGGGGAACCGGGGGGCTTGGCCTCTTTGGGGCCCTCTGCATTTTGACATTCGACAACATGACATGAGACAATGTACTAAATATTTAATGTAAAAAACATTTTGGAGGCCTCCCTCAAGCTGGGGACCGGGGGGACTTTAGAATTAAGACCCCCCAAACCTAGGTACGCCTCTGTAGCCTGTAGTTTATATTAGAACATCAGCGTGAAACATTGGGATATTTTCTAGTGAATGTCCCCCGAGTCCACCCCAACCTTAAAGGTGGCTGGGCGTTGTTCAAGCCACGCAATCCCTCAATATGCCGTGGCTACTGAACCAGATGAACTCTACACGTCATATGTCCGGACGAGGAGCTCTAGAGAACATTATTGTCATGTTTACTTTTAGATACACAAGAAATGTCAAACATTTTTTTACATCATTAATTTTGTACTTCATGTTCAGAGGAAAACAAACAGCTTTCATTAATAGCACAATTCAAGAGTAATATTAGTTAGGGACGGATAATCGTGCAGTAAAGCGCTCGACTGTCGACTTGAAGGTACCTGATTTGATCTCCGGTGAGGACCAAGGACATTTTTCAGGACTTGGCTCAAGTTCCCGATATATCTCCCGTGGTGCCTCCATGGCCATTGCTCTATCGGCTATGGTGGGGATGAAAGAAGGGTACCATAAAAACCGTCCCACTAGTGGTCTACATGAGCTAAGAGATTTCATCTCATCCTTTCAGTGACTTCACACACACTGATATTAGTTATACACATACTCGGATATTTAGTGTTCAACGGATTCATCGGATAGAGCCCCAAAAACGGACTCGCTAACAAATATTGTATCTTTGTGTATTCTAATGTCCCTGTCTCTGTCATTGTAAAGTAGGTCTATTGAGCCACAACCTACCTTGATTCTGAAGAGCATTTTACTTACTGGTCCGAAATCATTCTCATTCTCTTTTCTCATTTCTATAAAAATCAAAGGATTGGATTTTCTCTTGTTGTCAATTTCACCGCTGTAAAGAATTCTGTCCATGCCACTAATCAAGCCGTCCTTGCATTGACTTCGAGTTTCGTTTGCATACACAAGTTTCATATTTATTTCGTCACTTAATGCTGAAGTAAGATACAAAACATTTTTAAACAATGCCAATTTAGCTATACACAATTACATTTTTTTTTTCTATCTGAAGTTGTTAAAATTATAGCCATTTGTTGATACGGTATTCACTGTTTACTTTGGCACATGGTTCAACAAATACAACATCAGTTTTTCCCATTAGAGAAACACCAACTGATACCATGATACTTCAGAGAAACACCAACTGATACCATGATACTTCAGAGAAACACCAACTGATACCATGATACTTCAGAGAAACACCAACTGATACCATGATACTTCAGAGAAACACCAACTGATACCATGATACTTCAGAGAAACACCAACTGATACCATGATACTTCAGAGAAACACCAACTGATACCATGATACTGCGTCGGAAATGGTCACGTTCTCGTATAAGCCGACTTTCCTGAACTTGAGCTTTCTTTGTTTCAGCGGAATAAATACGATCATTTTGTGAATTAACTGGAGTGGCAACGGTGAATGTCTTTTCATCTGTAAACCAGATGTTTTGTACACTTCTCTCAAGTAGCTGCACGTTTAGAGCAGGGCTCGATTTACAACCGGGGATGCCGGGGATATCCCCGGCACTGAGACCTGTCACCCCCGGCTCTGCTTCAGCTAATATATCCCAGCCGGGGATGAAATCATAGACAATTACCCTCGGCTCTGCAGAATTTTTTTTTCAACCCCGGCACTGGTTTTTTCTTAAATCGAGCACTGGTTTAGAGTCTTAAATCATGTTTTACAATACGTCGAATTGACGAACGAGATATAACAGCTTCTCTTTCTATTTCCCGTGGCCTTTTGTAACTGTGAGGATCACCATCTTGACTGCAGATCAGCTCACTCAACCACTCAATATTCTGTTGTGTTCTGGCCGATTTTGGTCTACCACTTCCGGGTTTACGTTCTGTTGTACCGTTGTTGTTAATTTTATGTATAACCCGACTGACACTGGCTACACTCCAGGATAACTCGACTGACACTGGCTATACTCCAGGATAACTCGACTGACACTGGCTGTACTCCAGGGTAACTCGACTGACACTGGCTATACTCCAGGATAACTCGACTGACACTGGCTGTACTCCAGGATAACTCGACTGACACTGGCTGTACTCAAGGATAACTCGACTGACACTGGCTGTACTCCAGGATAACTCGACTGACACTGGGTGTACTCCAGGATAACTCGACTGACACTGGCTGTACTCCAGGATAACTCGACTGAAACTGGCTATACTCCAGGATAACTCGACTGACACTGGCTGTACTCCAGGATAACTCGACTGACACTGGCTGTACTCCAGGATAACTCGACTGAAACTGGCTGTACTCCAGGATAACTCGACTGACACTGGCTGTACTCCAGGATAACTCGACTGACACTGGCTGTACTCCAGGCTTTGTTGGGAAACTCATTGATGATTCTCCTAGCACCCCCACATTTTTTCAATTTGCAAATTTTTAATCAGAATATGGTCGTTCGTGGTAATTTTGGTCATTCTTCAGAAAAACTTAAATTTTCATTTGTAAACAATTGTCATATTAAAATCCAAAATGGCGCCCAATGACGTCATATATCTAACCGGGCAAGTAAGTAAATGAGTAAGCAATTTAAGATATTATGTCATTTATCTAAACGGGCAAGTAAGTAAATGAGTTAGCAATTTAAGATATTGTGTATACAGCTAAACAAACTTTGATATAACTATATTAATATCTACGCAATACATACATACAGTGCTTTTTGTGTGCCGTACGCACTAGTGCGGCTACCGGCACTTTTTTCAATGTGTGGAAAATTATTACTTCCCTTGTATTTTAAGAGGATTTAAGTTGGTTTATTATAAAAATAAAATTCTTGTAGACATTTAGTATCTTTGCAGTTGTGATTTAGCTTGCATCGAGGTGCGAACTGGTAGTTAAAAGTTAGGCAATCCATCACTGAGTACCGGCGCCTATTTTTTTTTTTACAAAAAAGCACTATATATATATAATAATAATGATACAAATAATGTTTATAAAAATATATTTTTTTACCAAGATCTAAAGTTGTCAACGTCAAAACGATCCAACATGATAGACACTTCATTTTATTACAGTTCAGAAGATCAACGTTTACTGAGAAATACAATATTCAACTTAATTAGTATGAACTATGATATTAATACATAATCGTTGTTTAGACTTGTAACAAGTACAATATTGTTATAACTCTGCTTCGGCCCCCAGTCCCCGGGTCGTAACCCTGACGCTAACAGAGTGGGTGGTCTGTCTGTACAAGGCACCTTGCTGTGATTCATGAGACAGAGTAACGGTCAGTAACAGACCGGCCAATCATACGCAGAGAAGACACACACTGAGACGAGTTCCAGAGAGTACACACAGAGCAGATAATTTCAAGAACATATTAGATCTTTGTTTTACTGCATCTTTGTTTTAATAGATCTTTGTTTTACTAGATCTTCTGTTTACTAGCTCTTCGGTTTACTACATCTGGTGGGAATTAATGAAGGCGTGAACATTTCAGGATGGGTTCATGGGCGAAGCTCGGCCGGAAAACATCAAAACATTTTACTTTGATAGAAATTTGCACAAATGATGAGCAAATGAGCAGAACTTTGTGAAATTATATATATAATAGCGATTTGGGTTCTGCGTTATATCAAAAGTAAAGAATTAATTCAACAGTATTCCAGTTTAAAATACAATCATGAAAAAATCGGATCTGCCCGAAACCAAAAATAACCTAGCCTACCGATCAAGCCTAAGGGGATATAACTCTATGCAAAGGTTTTGCAGGGTACAGCTAGTTACATGTATAAAACAGATTGTACTAGCCATCCCGCGTCGTAATATACGCCGCCGTATCAATCAATATAATTACTGTAACTATATTTTTAAATAAGCAATCAAACAAAATAACAGGCTGACATCTTCCGAAAAAATACATAGTAAACAAAGTTGAACTTTGACCTATCATGTGCAGACTTTATGGTCACTATCTGGTACCTTCCAGCAACTTGTTTTTTTTTTTATTTTATTGTTTATTTTTTTCATTCAGCATTCCCTCATTTCCGCGGTTAAACGGATATAGAATTTACCGCGACGGGGGATAAATGAAATAGTTTCGTATTTAGAGCACATAAAAACATGATCAAGGGCGGATTTAATGGGGGGGGGGGTTCACCCCCCCTCCCCCCGTTACCACAAGTTTAGGTAAGACATCATTAAATTATTGAAATATTTTTTTGTTCTAAGACGGGCTGACGGACTATAATTTTAACATTTCAGCTTCCCCCCCCCCCCCCCCACTTTTTCGTCAAAGTTGTCTAGGTCCGCCCCTGAAAATGATTACGACCAAACAATACTGTTTTAAAAATTACTGGAGCTGTCTAGACATAAAATAGTATTGTACAACCACCATTGCGCTCGTATCATTAACTTAATTTATTTCACTATATAAAAGAACAAAACGTCATATAAGAAATTAAAATAATCTGGTTTTATAAAAGAAATCAGAAAAATTTAAATTTATCTGTGACATCCCTCCCTTCTGAACCATTACTGGGTTTTTTTTTCCCCGCTGTCGCTTGCTGTGTGACCCAGCCCTCGTCTCCCAGCAGACTATAGTGTTTTTTTTTTTCGCTATCGAGATTTTTTCAACCTCTCTGTGACCCAGCCCTCGTCTCCTAGCAAACTATAGTGGTGTCAAATGCTTGCTGTGACTGAACCCAGCTATTCTATAAATAGTCCTGCGTCTTTTCCCCCGCTGTCACTTGCTGTGACCCAGCCCTCGTCTCCCAGCAGACTATAGTGTTTTTTTTTTCACTATCGCGAAATTCCGGCTGCGACTTCTTCTCGAAGAGGAGAAATATATATAGATGGTCATAGAGCTGGTACAGATAAATATATAAAATACAAGACATACAGACTTATCGTATCAAGATATTGTAAGAAAAAGGAAACTTACCAACAAAAATGTGTTTGATAGCCAATTTCTTTTTTTTTTCGTATTTTCTGTTGATAAATGTATTTCCTTAATATTTTTCATAATTATATTGTCTTTTATTAACAATACAACAGATACCATCACAGTAATAGGGAAATTTCTTGATGAAATGGTAATCTCTACACATTTTGTAAGACGAGTCAATCTCTGTGACGAGAATCATAGTGATTTTGTTCTTTAAACTTAATCCAGATGCACACATTTTTTTAAAATCTGCTCCTGAGTTTATCCACTCCCTGAAAAATCAGGTTTTCTTCAATGTGAGAGTTTACCTCTGTTACTTTCACTTCAAGAATTTTTTTCTGAAAATATAGAACATTAGCATTATTAAAATGTTATATATATATATATATATAATATACAACATGATAACTGTGAACATAACCTTACTGGCTAACCTTCCAGAAGTGATGAGATGTGTTAAAACACTGTATGTGCCAAGAATGTCAATCCTGTGGTATTCCAGGTAATGTGTGTATTGCAAGTGTGTAGGCCTATGTGTCAACTAACGGTGAATCATACATGATTTAAGGTGCGTTGGGTTTTTTTAAGGGGGTACGGAGTGAAGGAATTTTAAATTTCATATTCACGTGCTATTACCAATTTAGATTATGCTGTAGTTAATGATTTTGCTTCCGGAACACCATAAATTACGTTATAATGTCCTTGAAAAACGGTAATTCATTAAAAAAAAATCATTAAATTACCATTAATATGCCAATAGCAACGATTTT
>JAGDYQ010000089.1:1521560-1586560 GCA_021962125.1 Bulinus truncatus
TAAATTATAATATAATTTTATATGAATGTATGCCTGACCTGAAGTGCATTGTTGTATTATGGTTAATAGTCAATCCTACCATATGTTTCTTTCCGAAGAGCTTGAATTTCTGTTGTTGCTGTAATGCACGTCACATTCACAGTACAGTCGACTTCTTTCCTTTCATTTTTTATTACATATATCTTTATACACATACATACCTGAATATCTAGCTATACAGTATCAAGGATACGCCACAGATAAATCCGTTTCATCGAAATTAGCAAGATATTTTAGTTTCACTATAGTATTTAAGTCAATTCGTACTAAAATATTTGTTTCACTTTGTCTATCCGTTTTCACTAACAAAGTCTATGCGTTACACATTTCGGGATTTCCCTTTTTTCTCTGTAAAATGCTTCCTCTATTTGACCTACATAAGTACTGTACACATTCACATACTTGCAAAGCTCTTGGCTGAAGTAGACAAGAGCTAAACACGTGACTTAAATTAAGTGAAAGAAAAACAAGCAATTAAGCCTGTTCCATTCTGGACACAGGACGTGTTAGAGCATTTTCGTATTATGTATCAGTACGTATGCTATCTTTCAGTAAATATTTGTAAATTTTGTAAATGTTTATAAATTCAATTGTGTAATGCATATATCTGAAAAAAAAGATATTAAAAAGACGTTTCTTTATATTTGAAAACAAAATTATTTTCTCTTAAATCTAACTACAAGTGGTTTGTGGTCACTGAAATAGGACTCATAATTGAAACATTCTAAATTGTAGTCATTTAATCGTCCGAAAACTCCGTCAATTGTTGTTTGATAAATTGTTGTTGCCAATCTTGGTGAAAGTAGTTCAATGTTGAAGTTTGTTTCGAAGAAGTTTTCAATTTCTGCCCCGGGCTCTTTGAAATCTTGATTGAAGTCCCCACAAATGATGACGTTTGGTTGATTGAGCTGTGCTGCAAAGTTGTCATTGAAGAAATCTTTTACAAACCGATTGTTTGTTGCTGGGTTTTTGTATACGTTGATAATAACAATGTTATCAACCATACACGATGTTGCTTCGATGTGTTGATGTTGACCAGATTCTTGTTTAATCGATTTTGGTTGTGATGTCATCAATCCAGAATTTGTGTTTGCATAGATAATCGTACCTTCTGCTTTTCTACTGGTGCTTGGATTTCTCACGACTTCAATCATATTTGGAATCTCCGCATCATCGGTGTTATTCATCCAAATTTCTTGGAAGCACAAAATGCTGCTGACTGTGCACACTTCGTCTGCTCTTATACTGGCTACATGTTTGTGAAGCGACTGTACGTTAAATGACACAATTTGTATGTCTGCTGATTGATCTTTAAGCATCTTGAAGCGTGGTGTGAGGAGACAACTTGTTTGCAAACGCTGAATTTCCTTTTCCACTTGAAAGTCTTTTCTAGTTGGTGGTCTTGGGTCTCTGAATTCTCCAATCAGATAAAGACCGTTCAGGGATGTTGCACGAGAACAGGCAACATACAACAATTTGCGTCCATCACCCCCATTTATCTTCCCCAGGTGACACTTTCACACCCCCTCCCCCCATACTAATGCCCCCATCCTAACTGATCATTCACCACTGGGTCGAGGTTCCAGCAATCAAAATATTTTGCAGAATTGTTTAGGTACCCACTGCCCCGCCCCCGACCCTAGCTTGACTTAATGTTTTGACAGGATGCTAGTTTTTTTTACCTTGGACCTTTTTGTTAGTACTTTAGTACGGTGCTGACAGTCATACGAGTTTGACATAATTAGTTCGGTGTCGACAGTTCAGAGAGTTAGAAGTATTTTGTAATAGTAGAAGTAGTTTGATCTTTAAATAAGCAAAGTTGTATTATAGTTGTATTAAAGTATTTGTTGTATTGTGTACTGCACTGAGTTCTGATTTATATGTTAGTCTCAAAGTTAACGTAACATATTTATACACACACACATTCATGCGTGTATACACACATACATATGTTATCAACCATACACGATGTTGCTTCGATGTGTTGATGTTGACCAGATTCTTGTTTAATCGATTTTGGTTGTGATGTCATCAACATACACGATGTTGCTTCGATGTGTTGATGTTGACCAGATTCTTGTTTAATCGATTTTGGTTGTGATGTCATCAATCCAGAATTTGTGTTTGCATAGATAATCGTACCTTGGTCCATTATTAATATAGCTTATATAGTAAAAAACAGCACTTTATAAGGCCCCTTTTACGGCCCTGAGAGGTCAGATTGCGAAATGGAAAAAAAGTCATTTCTTGGTAGGCCAAGACCTACAAAATGATATATACATCATGGGTCTAGGACTTATAGTTGCTGAGATATAGTGTTCCTTTATTAATATAGCTTATATAGTAAAAAACGGTACTAAGGCCCCTTTTACGGCCCTGAGAGGTCAGATCGCGAAATGGAAAAAGCTATTTCTTGGCAGGCCAAGACCTACAAAATGATATATACATCATTGGTCTAGGACTTATGGTTATTGAGATCTAGGGTGATGACAAACAGACAGTTATAAGGCCCCTTTTACGGCCCTGAGAGGTCAGATCGCGAAATGGAAAAAAAAGTCATTTCTTGGTAGGCCAAGACCTACAAAATGATATATACATCATGGGTCTAGGACTTATAGTTGCTGAGATATAGCGTTCCTTTATTAATATAGCTTATATAGTAAAAAAACGGTACTAAGGCCCTTTTTACGGCCCTGAGAGGTCAGATCGCGAAATGGAAAAAAGCTATTTCTTGGCAGGCCAAGACCTACAAAATGATATATACATCATGGGTCTAGGACTTATGGTTATTGAGATATAGGGTGATGACAGACAGACAGACAGACAGACAGACAGACAGACAGACAAAACGGGGACAATAGAGCATTTTTTTTCGAAAATGCTCTAAAAATAGCATGCTATCTGATTAATAAAAAAAAAAAAACAATCACAGAAGGAAATGAATAAAAAGCTTAATAATGTTAAAGTATGTCAGATAGAACACTTTCCGTTTCGCTTTATGTTTGACTCATCTCTTATAAACTCTTTACTGATTAACTGAATATTTTGATACTTTTAGCTTTGGTTAAATTTTAAACTATAATAGAGTAAAGGTTTTGGTTAAGTTTAATAATTTATTCAATTCGGTACACATGTTTTATGTTGCCCTACCATGTATCTTTATTTTGTATATTGTGTTTTTATTACATTTTTTTTGTTGGGCAAAAGTCATCAAAGTGAGTATTATAGTTAAAATTTTACCTACAAACTCATCTAATTTACCTATATACGCACATATGTTACCTAATACTCACCTAATTTACCTAATAGTCACCTAATTTACCTAATACTCACCAATTTTACCTATATTAGGAGACACTGCACCCATATACTCAGTCACTTCATAAAATCAGTTATCAAAAATATCAATTGACCATATACTATACCATACATTTTCTAATGGAATAATAAATACAGAAATTCAAAAAGTATTCAAATCTTCGTTACAATTTGTACAATTTGAACGTATACAAACACAAATTTACTGACAGAAGTTCACATTTTTACATGGCGTTCATGGAATTGAAACACTTTATTACATGGACGCCATGTAAAAAACGTATAAACACACAAGTTAAAGTTATTTTAAAAATAGTATTTGCACCTGAGCCAGTGTTTTCGACCTTCAATTTCTCTCTTTGTCTTTCTCTCTCTCTCTAGCTTTATGTAAACTAGCCACATAACTCTTCATGTTAGGTAAATTTTAAGGGCAGGTGTTAATGCCGTTTAACTTTCATTCATACTGTATTAAATTGTTTATTCTGAAGTATTCTATAGAAATTAATATATTGTTAAATTTCTTCTCTCTTATAAGGTGAATTTTCCAATTATCCTTTTACATGTGGTGTGGATCCTATAAATAAACTTGCAGTATTTAATATAACTCAAAGTGGGGTAAACAGTAACATAACGAGCATAGTTGTTCTAAAAGGAAATAAAAATGTTATTACTTGCCAACCAACGAGATGTAAGTGCGAAGTCAATCAGGAGTTTGCCAAAGTTGTGCACACATATCCAGAGGAATGTAAGTTTATTCATATGAACATATCATATTCACATAATAAACAAACGGCGTGGCAGAGTGAATGGGTTTTTCAGTTGCAGTATAAAATTGAGACATCAGCAGTGTACAGCTCTTCCTGCAAACTTGTTCTGTATGGTAAGTGTTTGTTTTTTCATGCTGTCAGAAATATCATTAGTAACCACGAATGCTCGTTTTAAAGTGCCGGACATAGAGATTTGTGGGCCCGGGTGGCTTGGTCTCTTTGGGGGGCCCTGTATTTTGACATTCAACATCATGACATGCGATAATGTACTTAATATATATTTAATGTTAAAAAATATTTTTCGGGGCCCCTTCAAGGTGGGGCCCGGGGGATATTTGAATTAGGACCCGCCTCCCCCCAAGTTATGCCTCTGTTCTGTCTCATGATGTTTGTTAATATTCTACAAAGTATCTTAATCACCATAAAATACATAGACATTTATATTGTCTAAGTCTACAACTGATATATACTATTTTTATTAAGTCTAACTTTCAGCACTTAAGTACTTCTGTACAAGTATATGTTTTATTTGTACATTTTTATGCGTGTACCTTTTTTTTATTCTAGAAAACGTATTCAACATTAACTTAGGGCTTATGGTATATTTATTAAAAAAATATAAGACACCATGATTTCCGAAAAAGTGATATTTAGTTAATCATTTTCTAATTCCCAACTATTATTAAATTTTAAGGCTTGAATTTTTCGACAGAAAAACCCCAATCAGTAAATTGTACATATTCCATAATGTGCAGCACTGGTGTCATTATGACATGTGTAGCTATCAACATAAGACCAAAAGCTAAATGTATTGTCAACATAGGAAATGTCACAGTGAGTTGTCCTAATGATTCACGTAATTAATTTTAAACAATTTTAAAAGAGTTACTGTTTGTTTTGTTGTTTTTTTTTTGTTGATTTTCATTTACTTATTTCCCTTTTTCCAAGGCCCTTTATTGTTAAATAATTCAATTCACAGTGAAGGAAATAAATGTAGACCTACTATTTACTATTTTTTTAATTAAAAAAACAAAAAAACAACTAGGTTTATCTCGGCAAAGAACTGTTCTTTTTTTATGTTTATTTCTTTCAGATAC
Source organism: Bulinus truncatus (assembly GCA_021962125.1). Classification (NCBI taxonomy): domain Eukaryota; kingdom Metazoa; phylum Mollusca; class Gastropoda; family Planorbidae; genus Bulinus; species Bulinus truncatus. The sequence continues at coordinate 1,526,782 of JAGDYQ010000089.1, forward strand.
CGGGAAAAGATATCATTTGCGATCATTTAACATCCGGTGAATCTGAGAACTATTTCAACTCTAATTGTACAATTATGATACCATTCAGCTTAAAAAGTGAAGAAACTTACGTAGCTACTGTTTTTATGTATCCCAATGTCTCTGGAAATGAAACAGATGTAGCATATGGGAAACAGCAAGATGTACATGTAGTAATTAGTAAGCGATTTTGTTAGATAAGCTTGTGACTAATGAATTTCACCAAACCTTAAATCTAGTTCTATTTTGACTAATAAATAGATTATAGAGATAATGCTTAAGTTTCAACTTAACGTTCTTTCATGCAAGATTAGTAATGTTAATACTGCTTTCTGTTAGATTAGTAATGTTTATACTGCTTTCTGTTAGATTAGTAATGTTTATACTGCTTTCTGTTAGATTAGTAATGTTTATACTGCTTTCTGTTAGATTAGTAATGTGTATACTGCTTTCTGTTAGATTAGTAATGTTTATACTGCTTTCTGTTAGATTTCACATTTAATTTCAGAAAATGCAAGTCTAACTCTTGACAACTGCCCTGGGAATATTGCTCCAGGAATGAACGTGTCGTGTAAATGTAAAGCCGATGGATGTGGCATTGATCAGTCACCTGTTCAGTGGTTCAACGCAAGTGACAGCTCAATCATGAATAATGGATCAGACACACTTGTGTTCACACAGAGCACCTACCCACAAAGTAAAGCACGATAGAGTTACTAATATGTGTAATCACTTACCTGATAGTCTTTACAATGAATGTCTTTTTGTTCAAAGCATAGTTCGTCTATTTGTTCAAAGCATAGTTCAGATACAAAGAGAAAAATTGTCGTCTTGACATAAACACTATTTCGACATGCGTTGGGGACATACTATTGATTTGTACTGATCACATACGAGACATTAAATTCACAAGTGCTGCCAATATTGATATTTTTTTATCCAGATCAAGATATTTTTTGAGAAATCTATATTGTAAAGGAAGCTATCAATGTTATCGAATATTAGATCTGGATTATTGTATTTCTTTGTTAATTTAGATCATTTGCTAATAAATTTAGTATAATCTAGATATTGTTTTCTGTATGAATCTTCAAAAAATAGTTGGCGTCCTTCACTGCTGATCAGTCTTCACTATCCATTAGAGTTAGGCTACACTTGCTGCTGTGGCTGGTTGTGTTAACGCTACATCGATTGACTTGGCTACTGCGTTGTGCAGTTTTTGTTTCATTTGGTCTCTATTTAGAAGACAACTGCCGCCTTTTTCAAACATTGACCTAGAAAAATAGCATGCGATTCGACACTAGACAGTCGCGCTCGGCTTAATTTTTAAAATTATGTTGAGGTTGAACTGACATTTGATACATAGAAACTATTGATCGAAACATGAAATAGGTTGGCATTGTTATTATAATTCATATTAGGCGGTAAACTTAAATATTAAGCCATTTAAGCCATATTCAACTTACTCAATATAAAATATAAAAAGACTTAAAGCGCATATTTTTTACGGCATATTTTATCACTTTTGATGTTATTTTAAGCCAGATTTACTGAACGTTATTTTTCTCAATATTAAATTCATACTTGGTGTCAATGAGTTCGTGAATTTTTAAAATAATACTTCCTGACACATGAGTGTGTGTGTGTGTGGGAGGGGGAGGAGAGAGTCACACATGTTCTTTTTGTTTACTTCCACCTCCCCCACCTCTCCTTGCGTACTGGGGATGGGGGGGGAATGGGTCTTTATGCCCCAGGCGCAACACACAAAGCGGCGCCAAATAGTATATTTTACATGTAATATAATATGTTTTTTGAATGGGGGGACGCTAAAAAGTGATTGTGCCCTGGGGGCGAGTTAAGCTCGCTACGCCACTGATTATTTATATATATATATATATGTGTGTGTGTGTGTATATATATATATATATAGAGAGAGAGAGAGAGTGAGAGAGATTAAGTATAGTTATGTAAAACAAAATACATCTAATTACATGCTCATAATATCTGTCGATATTATCTCTCATAGCCACTAAGTTGATAAAGCTTGCAATCAAGCATGTTAAAACCAAAAATTGTATTTCATTAATGGCACGCATGCTGTGAAAAATCAGCCTTTGGCTGCAAGCTTGACAAACAAACAAGCAAACAAAAGTAACTACCAATCAACTGATTGGATCTTTACCACAACACTACTGGCAACATTGCAAAGCTTTGGAGAAATTTTTTGACCGCTAGCCTTGATATGTTGAATACTGAAAGCAACTTCATTGTTAGTCATTGGAGATGGAGAAATTATAAAGTCGTCCATGACGCAGCTGAGCAAGCAAGGATTGGCCTTAATTTTCAGCAGAGCAAGTAATGGGTCAACGGGTAAAATGGGTCGCAAAATTGGATGGGTCACATGGGTCATGGGTCAATGTTCCCTGACCCACGACCCATCCTTCGTCTCCGCCCGACACTAAAAAAACCCGTTGTCGCGCGATTTTTTTTTTATTTGCATGGCTACAGAGGAAAACTGTTGCTATTAGTTGAGATTTTCCTTCAATTAAAAAACTTTTTTCTTTTTACTTTTTGTGCTTTAAATTTCGTACCAGGGCATGCACATAGTTTGTTGAAGCATATTTTTACTTTTAAACAATTTTAATATGTCCCATGTTTGCAGCTTGCTTCAATGGGTCATGGGTCATGATGGGTCTGGTTCAAGAACTTGATGGGTCATATGGGTCATGGGTCAAGCTCAATGACCATTACTTGCTCTGATTTTCAGGAGAGCAATGTATATTCAAGAGAAACAGAAGCATTTTCAATTGCACTTGATAGAGAAATATCGCCACGACATTCTAAACCGTAACAAGCCGACTCTAAATTTTGCAGACATTCTAAGAAACAAAACATAAGGATACACATTAATTGATAATACAGCAATTTCAGGAAATGGATTAAAGATTGTTTTCAATGTTTAATTATATAAACTTGTTAAATCACTCACTTTTTAATTTATTTTTATTCAAGCTGATATTAAATAGTTAATTATGTTCGAAAAAACTGAAAATCGTCACCACATGTAAATTTTAGACACTTTAGAGTTAACAGTAGATCCAACTTATACCAGAATAAGTTTTTCCACATTATGAACACATGTAGAGGAGGAGGGGGGGGGTGAAAATTTAAAACTTTGGTTTTGATTGGCCCCCTAATATATATATATATTTATATACTCTGAGATGCAGAGCTAGGTCGGTTGGGGGCCAGGGCGTATTATAAAATTTTGGGCCCATTTAGAGAGAAGCAGCTAAAATAAACCAAGTACAAAAGGTTAGTTTTAACTAGCAGCTCCGAAACCGGTATGGGGGTGCGCGACCGCTTTTATATCCGCCTTTGACAGAATGATATGTATATACTTTGATTCAAATTTCACTTTTTCTTTTGTATTGTCAGTGTTTAATTGTACGGCTAAAGACAACAGGAAGAATATCACTTTGACTGAAAGTTTAAAAGTCACAATCAAAAGTAAGAAGATATTTATAGACCTTGCTAAGCATTTGCATAGAGTTATATCCACTTAGGCTTCATGGGTAGCCTAGGTTATTTTTTTGGTTTCGGGCAGATCCGATTTTTTTCAAGACTGAAAAACTGGAATACTGTTGTATTAATTCTTTACTTTCGATTTAACGCAGAGCCCAAAGCGCTTATATATATATATATATATATATATATATATATATATATATATTATGATTAATTGTAGCTGGTAATGGGAGAGATGGTAGTTGTGGAGAGCAGAGTTGTCAAAAAATGTTTACCAGGATGTAAGTCTAGAAAAAACAGGATCATGTATCAGTTAATTAAAATAAGTTCAGGGTGTATCTTTCTTGATTACAAAAATTTTATTAATGTACGTTCAATGCCGTATCTAATCCTCAAATCTCCTAATTTAACCTTTAAAAAATCAGGCTTGACTGTATTATTATTTGATAAATAGTAGGATTGAAAAAAAAACCTTAGTTCATTGAGTAGATTAGACCTTCGCCACATTGTGGTTTACTCTAACTAGGCTTCACTCTAACGAGGCTTCACTCAAGGGCGATTACATACACTTTATTTAACCTCTCTATAAAAAAAACAATAAATATGAGTGATTATGTGCTATTTTTAACGACAAATTTACTAGTTGTCCCTAGGTCTGATCAATACGAATGTTTGGCAACAAATTAAAAAACGCCGTAACTTCGATAAAATCCATTTATAAATAAAGAATACTTTTTCGCGGAAAATTATCGCTGCAGAGAAGCGGTCGGGGAACCGGGGTAAATTACTCCAAATGGGGTAATTTTGGGGTAGTGATTAAAAATGTTCCCCGACCGCTGCTGTAGAGTCTGGACTTAATTATTCGCGACATTCGAAGGTGGATTGCATTTCTCTAAAGTTGATTTGTATAAACTGTTTAACAATAATTCTGAAACTTGTCTACAGATTCAACTGAAGAGACTCTTGTTGATGATAAACATGGTAATACTACTACACAGCCTTTCGCTAATAATACGATGACAGCCGATTCTAGAGCAGAAAATGATAATGGCGAGATCATATTATTTCTTGATTGCATGACGTAAACTGGTCACTTTCACTAGAGAAACGACCTTCCTTAGTCTTTCAATGAGCTATTTTATATGTTATCGATTTATTTAAATTGTTTACCATGTTATGATTTTTAAAACTGCTTTAAGTAACCGTTGTTTATATCCGCATTTATATTTCAGATAATAGACAAAATTATAATACAGTCGTTTTTATCAGCGTTATTTGCGCTTTAGGCTTCTGCCTGTGTTTGCTGTTTGGAAAGCTGGTAGTGGTTAAATCAGGTAACCTGCCTTACAATTTAAAGAATAGGTAAAAAAAAAAAACTTTAGCCTAGCGCGGCACATGTGCTGAAATGCTTATATACACAAATATTAAGACCACAAAAAATTGAAATAGTATTTGATTATATTCTACTGCTGTGAGTCCCCCGCAAGGAAGAGTTGTTTGTATCTTGATACTGTAACCATTGGTGGTGGGGGGCAGTTTTTGTTGCACTCCTTTCCAAATTTTAACTATAGCCGAGGCCTGAACAGAGTAAACATGCAGCTGGAATCGCTGGGAACTGGCCGAAGCATCCCACTCCCATCTGGCCGAAGCACCCCACTCCCATCTGGCCGAAGCACACCATTCCCATCTGGCCCAAGCACACCACTCCCATCTGGCCCAAGCACACCACTCCCTACTGGCCCAAGCACACCATTCCCATCTGGCCAAACACCCCACTCTCATCTGGCCAAACACCACACTCCCATCTGGCCAAACACCCCACTCCCATCTGGCCAAACACCCCACTCCCATCTGGCCAAACACCCCACTCCCATCTGGCCAAACACCCCACTCTCATCTGGCCAGACACCACACTCCCATCTGGCCGAAGCACCCCACTCCCATCTGGCCGAAGCACCCCACTCCCATCTGGCCAAAGCACCCCTCTCCCATCTGGCCGAAGCACCACACTCCCATCTGGCCGAAGCACCACACTCCCATCTGGCAGAAGCACCACACTCCCATCTGGCAGAAGCACCCCACTCCCAACTGGCCGAAGCACCACACTCCCATCTGGCAGAAGCACCACACTCCCATCTGGCAGAAGCACCACACTCCCATCTGGCAGAAGCACCCCACTCTCATCTGACCGAAGCACCACACTCCCATCTGGCCGAAGCACACCACTCCCAACTGGCCGAAGCACACCACTCCCATCTGGCCGAAGCAAACCACTCCCAACTGGCCGAAGCACCACACTCCCATCTGGCAGAAGCACCACACTCCCATCTGGCAGAAGCACCACACTCCCATCTGGCCGAAGCACCACACTCCCATCTGGCAGAAGCACCACACTCCCATCTGGCAGAAGCACCACACTCCCATCTGGCAGAAGCACCCCATTTTCAAGGCTCTTATAGTCACCCTTACATAGCACTGATGTCTTATTTCCACGTACATATTTTTTGTCTGAAGTGAAACAACTATGATATAATATGTGAAGCCCTCGTACAAACTCCAAGAATGTCTCTCCATGCTCTCTTCATGGAATAAAATTGCTCGAGTTTAGATCGCCTTCCCTTCTCCTATTTATGCAACTGGTTCTTTGAATAATTTTGTCATTTTTTTTCCACAGATAACTGTGTAACTGTATGCTGCACGGGATGGAATGAACAGAAATAGTAAGTATACATCACAGAGAATAACAGTTTTTCTAAGTTGTTTTTATTTTATGTTTTTTTTTTTTTTGAGTTTATCGAAAGTAACTTTGTCAGATATTGAATAGCTTCACGCTCTTGCAATACTTTGGCTCATGAACTGCTAGAGACGTAATCATGGTCCTATTTATAACGGCCATAGAATATATTTATTACAGAAAGCGAATTAAATTCTTTTTAGAGACTTTGCCAATTGAGTATTAGGAGGTGATCGATTGAAACAATATACCAGCCATGTATCATTATGAATTATGAAGATAAAAAATGGCGGAAATGGTGGATAAAAATAAACTATGTTTAATATGAATAATTTATACACTATGTTTTGGGTATACACTGTGTTTAGAGCATTTTCTGTGTTTATGATACATTTTGTGTTTATTATATATATTCTGTGTTTAGGCATATTCTGTGTTTAGGCATATTCTGTGTTTAGGCATATTTTGTGTTTAGGGTATATTCTGTGTTTAGGGTACATTCTGCTTTTAGGAAAACGTTATTTACTAGTTAATGCGACAAATCGCCCAACCTTATAGTATTACATGTTATAATTGAAGATGGGTGTACAATATTAATATCTGATAATTTTGTCCCATAGCCACAGGATGTCAAATGCTACTGTAGGTAAGTTTCACTTGTCATTCCAAAATTAATTTTACTTTTAGTATTACACATACACACACACAACCACCTTTATAATCGTTATGGCAAAAAGATAATTTTTAGACAGTTTTTTCAATAATGTTATTATTCATAATTATCTATTACAGTAAGTACCCAATCGATCTTTTTTATAGATGAAATTGACAATGGAGATATTTATAATTTAGAGAAACCTTCAAAGGGAACGTACAGTAAGTACTTTTAGTGTTAGTTAAAAGGAGCAAGTCTGTTTTTTGTTTAGGATTATTAAATTAGAAACATAGAGAAAAATACATTTTTCGGACAATCGTATTTAATTACTAGCTGTACCCTGCAAAACCTTTGCTTAGAGTTATATCCCCTTAGGCTTGATCGGTAGGCTAGTTTATTTTTTTTTGGTTTCGGGCAGATCCGATTTTTTTCATGATTGTATTTTAAACTGTATTGATTCTTCACTTTCGATTTAACGCAGAATCCAAATCGATATTATTTTATTAGATTATCAGAATAAAATGGAAACTAATAGAAATACTAATACAATTAGTACTGACTTCATTTAGCTATTGCTCTGTATGCAGTACAGCATTAAATTATAAAAATATTTCAATCAATCAATAATTCAGAACGTTAAATTTGTGATATAACAATAGGGAAGTAATTGTCTTTCTTTAGATCATTATAGCACGATACGGACATCACTAGCCGTTATCCAAAAAGAAAATCACGAGAGAAGTCAACAAAAACGAACCGACTGTGGTCTAGTGATGCCATCGAGATGCCAGGATCCGTTGCAGTTTGAAGGTCGGTTTACTTCAATGTACATCTTGTTTAGTTCACACATGTTTGTATATGACTGGATATACACATTCAAGTCAATTTGGCTGTGATAGAGATCATATCTAACGTAGGTCAAAGAGAGCCCGTGGCTGAATGCGAAGGGAGGGGGAGGGCGGGGGACACTAGAGGCCGTGGGCGTTTATGTCAGGTCGGACATATGGCAAGGGGCCCTGAGATTGAAAGGGAACTGGGGCATTTACTTAACTTTTAGATGAGGGGGGGTGTATTTGATTAAACGAGTGGAGGCGAACCTATTTGGGGGGCTGCGAGCCAAGAATTCAACCGGAAACAAAAGAACATTTATTTATAGCAATGTGCTAACACTCCTGGTAAAATTAAAGGAAGTGACACTGACCAGGCTCTGCGTGCCGACTGTGGCATGTGTGCGTGTGTGTGTGCGTGTGTGTGTAAAGTCCCTGTAATGATGAGATGAAATCTCTTAGATCCTAAAAACCACTAATTGGACGGTTTTTATGGTGCCCTTCTTTCATCCCCCTCCCCCCATAGCCGATAGTGCAATGGCCATGGAGGCACCACGGGAGATATATCGGGAACTCGAGCCAAGACCTGAAAAATTTCCTTAGTCCTCACCGGAGATCGAACCAGGTACCGTCAGGTCGACAGTCGAGCGCTTTACCGCACGACCATGCGTAAGACTGTGGCATGCGTGCCACTAGACGAGACCCCCTAAGCCTGTGATGGGAGCATTTACCAGGGCTCTGAGCTGTCATTTGCTTTTCATAGACGACCTTAATATAGCTTTTCAGTCAGGGAGGGGACACCAGTCTTTACTTTTGACTGACAAGTCATCCACCATGGGATGATAGTGTCAAACATGGGCGTCGCTAGGAATTCTTCCTGGGGGGGGGGGGGGGGGCAAAAATTTTTCCAGGGGAGGGGCAAATTTTTTTCCAGGGGGGGGGCAAAAAACACGTCTTTTATTTTCTCAATTAGATCCAAGTTAATTGTAACATTAATTAGTTATTATTACATTATTAATTATTACATTAATAAATGTAATAAACTATCAAGAAATTGAGTTCAGTTTTATTATAACAACTTAATGACATTTGTGGGTGGGGGGGAAGCAAATGCCCCCCTCTTATATGACATTTTTTTTTAAATGTAGGGGGGGGGCAAATGCTCCCCCTTGCCCCCCCCCCCCCCCCCACCTTGCTGACGCCCATGGTAACAAACCTGTTCAACAGCAGTCAGGCCCCCTGCGTTTTGTCTGGTCCCCTCTGCTTATTTGCTCTACTTAGTAAAATGTATTACCTGCCCCATCTGCTATTGCCTGGCACCTGCTGTAGAATGCCTGGCCCCTACTGTAGAATTTTCACGCTACGGGGCTGACAGCAGCGTAAAAAAAATAGTTAAAGAAAATTAATAAAGCTCACAATGTTGAAACCTGGTTTTATATTTTATTTTCCCCTAGGTAGTCAATTAATGAAAGACAAGCAGAGATATATCCCCTTCACTAATTCTAAAATTGTATACATTTTATTTCGGATTTGTTTTATGTTTGGCAGTGCATGATTTAGATTTAATAATATACTGATTTAAAAATAAACTATTGTGTTAATTTTCATCAGATCCTTATGCAGAGATTGCTGAAGTGGGCTCGTCTCCAGTGAAACCAATCACAGCTGCAGACAGTTCTATTATAGACACGACAGTTTATCTTGGACCAGGTAAACATTTTGAAGCTAAACTTAGCAATGAAATATCTGATTCTTTTTGCTCCAAGAAATATTTACATGATCAACTTTGACTTATTATTAATTTACTACGTATATTTTTTTTATAAAAATAACAGTACGAAATATTACTGCTAATGTAAACATAAAATTAAATTTCAATTGTAACTAGTAATAAGATTATAGCAAACAATCAAGGCACGTAAGTTGGCATGGTTCGGACATGTGTCACAAGACATGGTATCCAACCAAAAAATATTCTCCAAAAAGACTGTGTGTAGGAAGAAGACGTCGCAGAGAGTGCCTATGGAAATGTTGGTTTGACAATAGAAAATAATGGACAGGGGGCCACCAATGAATGAACTAAAGACAACCACGCAGGATAGACAACTCATGAGAATTATGTCTGTTGAGTTGTCGTATTGGTGCTATTACTGTTATTGACTGTTGCTATCACGTTAACCGAGTGGTGCTATATATTACTTTAACCGAGTGGTGCTATTACTTTAACCGAGTGGTGCTACTACGTTAACCGAGTGGTGCTTTTACTTTAACCGAGTGGCGCTATTAAGTTAACCGAGTGGTGCTATTACTTTAACCGAGTGGTGCTATTACGTTAACCGAGTGGTGCTTTTACTTTAACCGAGTGGTGTTATTTCTTTCACCGACTGTTGCTACTGCCTACCAATGGACCAATGAATTTTTCAGGTCATGGCAAAGTTCCCGATTTATCTCCCTTGGCTTTGCACTATCAGCTATGGTAGGGATGAAAAATAAAGAGCATTGCAAAAACCGTCCCATTAGTGGTTTATAGGATCTAAGAGATTTCATCTCGTCCCTTACAAGGTTTTCATGCACACCCACACTGACTACTCTAATACATTTCCACTTAATCATTACTCGAATAAATCAAATAAATTCTTCAGACAATTCTTTTCTGTTGTATTTTAGATCAATATTTTACACTTGAAGAATCCACTGAAAGTTTAATGTCCAGTGAAAGTCCCCAGGTCACTCCGTTGATGTGTCCACCCAGGAAGACGGTCAACAACTGTCTGTATACACAGGTGTTTAAACGGGTACGTTGTTCAATTTGTACTTAGTTAACCTAGGGATAATTATTTATTCTATTCGTACGACACTGATCTAGTGATAATTAGTCATTCTATTCGTACGACACTAATCTAGTGATAATTAATCGATCGATTCTAATGACGTGAATCTAGTTAAACTGCTATGTATTAACAAGCGAAAGGTCACCAATAATGTCTTATGATGATTTGTGAAAGTTTATTTTATAAGTCCGGTGCACAAGATGTGTACATGTGTCGGCCCATCATTCGAAGTAATCATAATATGACAGTATGTACAGGTAGTTCATGAAGATAGTAACTTAGGCCTATATGTTATGGGGCCGTTGCCTAGATTAGTGGAAGCTTTCACCATTATTAGATGATGATAATTTTTGTATAAAGGTTAAAAGTCTTGTATTTAGATTTCGTAAAATGGGAGCATTTCAACAAACGTAATATACAATTATATCTTGTTATTGTTAATGATCAACTATCTTGATATGGGTAAACTATTTTACTGTATTTATTATGTACTAGCTGTACCCTGCAAAACCTTTGCTAAGAGTTATATTCCCATAGTCTTGATCGGTAGGCTAGGTTATTTTTTGGTTTCGGGCAGATCCGATTTTTTCATGATTGTATTTTAAACTGGAATACTGTTGTATTAATTCTTTACTTTCGATTTAACGCAGAGCCCAAATTGCTTTTATTTATATTATAAGAAACATATTGTTAAGATTTGATGAAGATATTTTTATTTTTAATTTAAAACTTTTCTCTTCTTTATGACCCTTTTTTTTTTACCTCAGATCATATAAGGCATGGGTAGCAAACTTTTCGAGCGCGGGCCACAATAGTGTTAAGCATTTGACAGATGAATGGAATGTTTTACATGAATCACTGTAAATCAACACAAAAAGTCATTGATGTGAAAGAAAGGAGCTAAGCGGACAGCGCGCCGGACTGAACTGCCTATACGGCTGTGGATGTGCCGCGGGCTGTCTTTGGCCTACCCCAGTTATAATCTCTACCCCAGCCAAACTGACTGAATTTGATGTCCAGTCATATACAGACATGAGAACTAAACAAGATGTCATTTAAAGAATATTTGGTTCCAATTTACCCCATTCCCCTTTGCACTAATCTAATGTTATATGACTATAATAAAAACCGAGAAATATAAAAGAGTTGTAAGTTTTGAAATGTATTATTTTCAAAAACTTCTTTTCATTCCATTTATATATTTAAATAAAAGCCCCAACCTATATATTATTTAACCCATTAAATAAGTTATATATACGATCTGTTTCATAAACTATGTTTTAAAATAAGGTTCAATTGTGTTAATTATGTAGTCTAAGGACGAATGAGGAAGAGAAAAGTTGGAAGCAACAGCCCGATCTTTTTATAGTCAAAACAATTCAGTTTAAAGAGCGCACTTTGGCTTGTTTATCAAGATTTTGTGAGTTTTAGGCTATAAGAGCCGCATTTATAGAATCAGCTGAATTCTACACTTCCTCTGCCCCGAAAGCAATTGAGGGCTAAAGGAACTTCACTTGTGTAAGATTCAAGCTTCTGTTACCCAGACCTATATAGTTTAGCTTAAATTCAATTAAAATACTTTTGACACCTTATTCATAATCTAGGTTTAACTCTTTCCTTAACTAGATTAAAGATGAGCTAACTATCTTGAATTGAATTCATTGATTTCTGTTATGAATTCTAGTCCTGAGTATTTTATCACGCAAAACATTGATTTTTTTGTACATTAAATTGTATGTTTGTTTTCTTTTTTAGCTTACTTGAGATAGTAAATAACATGCCAAATTTTTCCTAAAATGATAAAATTAGGTAAAAAAGTTAATGTAAGGGGAAATTTATTATACAGCTAAATGTATTTATATGTTAAATGAAAGAAGAATTTATTTGTTGTTACCAAATTGACATCAATAAACAACAAAAAAAATTAAATTCATAAAGCTTTTATTTAAATTCTACAGGTTTTAGCTGTTGTTTTTTTATTTAAAATGAAAATGACTAAACTTTGAAATATTGTAAATTCAGAAAAACCTTTATTCTTTCCATTATGGGCTTTTTATTACATTTCTATTATTACATGTGTATTAATCATACTGTCAGAGGGTATTCCCCATGTCAGTGCACTAAGTGGATGTTTATGTTGAACGGAAGTAGTAAAAGGTGAGACCCAAAGACTGTTGTTGTAGTTCAAGAAAGAAGTATATTGTTTTTAATAACCTCTATTATTGTTGTTGGTGTTAGTTTATAAGTATATTGTGATACATACTAATACACATACATGTACACAAACATATACAAGTACACATACAATGACACATACATATATACTTAATTTATTCACAATTAAAAATGCATCTGCATTGTTCAGTAATGATAAGAAAAGACATTTTCATAATTTGTTAATTTTTTTTATATTTTTAAAAATCTAGATAATTAAAACTAATGCAGTTTTCTACCAGAAACGTTTGCTAAGATCAATACAAAATGATTTTTTTTAAGAATGGTGAAAAAAAAACAGTACATACATGTTAGGATCATACATAAATGAAAGAAAAGTTAAACAGAAAAATAAAGGGAAAAAAAGCGATATATATATTAAAATATATATCAAACTTTGAAAAAATATATACTGAGACGAAGGGTTATAAATACATGGAATCACCAGTTACATATGTTCCCGAACTTACCCGAAGTAGAAAATGTTAGACCACGGCATGCATCGTACATTCGTAACACAATGATGAGTTTTAAAACTAAGCACAACGGAACAATCCTGCATTCAGCCTTCTCCATGGTCAGATTGTCGTGATAACTGGACTTCAGGACATTTTTAAATAGGAATCTACGAGGATGTTAAATATGTAGAGGAATCAACAAACTAAAAAATTGAATAGCCTCTAACCTAAAAAAAAAACAATTAGGACCTCCATTATCTGATTGAAATTTCACTGTCATTTCTTTTCAGTATTCAATTAGCGTTTTTATTTTTGTTGATGTATTTAAAGAACTAATTGTGTACATTTTAAGGATGTGATGATATCAATGAATTTTTTAAAGAACTTCTTGTCCACGTTGCGATGATAACAATGCGTACTACGTGCATTCAGAACCATTATTACGTTATGTAAGACAGTTAGCAAATCTTCATTTGGCGATAGATGGTCTAAGCAAAGACCAAATTTAGGGGGTTTATACAAATCAAATACGTTTTACTGGAAAACTAGTAAGGTCTCATTTCAATGGAATAAATATTTTCTTATCTGTAAATATATGCTAAATGATATGGATTGTCCAGCGGTGTAGAGCACTCGACTGACAACTGTGAGGTCCTGGTTTGATCCTCTCTGTCAAGTCAAGCTCAATTCTTTAGGTACTTGTAAAAGGTAGTAGAATGCGTCCCACCAGATCCACGTGTCTTTAGTAGAGGAAGGAAGTATGGTGACTAAACTATGTACAATAAACACAATCCGTTAATTACCGTGGGATACAGAACCAGGTGAACTCTACAGTTCATCAGCCCAGATGGTCATTTGTGGCTCAAGGAACTCTACAGTTCATCAGCCCAGATGATCATTTGTGGCTCAAGGAACTCTACAGTTTATCAGCCCAGATGGTCATTTGGGGCTCAAGGAACTTTATAGAAAATATGCTTACTCGTACAATTCCATGCAGCTTTTTCTATAAAATAATATTGCTTGATTAGTAACTGGTTGAGTTGTGTATCTTGTTCCGGCTTCCTAGTTGTAGTCTTCAACATAAGTACTTTCTTCATCGTTACTATCAAGTGTTTAGAGAGAAAGCTAGCATAAAACGACAATATTTAGGTTGGTCTCATTCAATTTTTCCCCTCTTCCTGTGAGTATTTAAAAAGCGGAAGTACCTGGGAGAATTAAAAAAAAACAGGAGTACCTGCTCCAGGGCTGAATCAACGCGTGAGAAGTTGTATCTGGTCATATCTGATCTTATTGGCAATCTTGATTTTGGGGCCCCAGAGCTGTGTCGTAGCCCCCCTCCCCCTTTGGGACTTTAATTTATTTTGCTGTAAATAAAGTAGAATAAAAAAGAATTAAAACATACAAACATACAAACATACAAACATACAAACATACAAACATACAAACATACAAACATACAAACATACAAACATACATACAAATATACATACAAATATACGCACAAATATACATACAAGCATACATGTATACATAGATACAAACATACATGTATACATAAATACAAACATACAAACATATAAAAAACATACAAACATACAAACATACATACATACAAACATACATACATACATACATACTTACTGGTCGAGACTTGCTTATGACTACTGGTAGAATATGTTAACAAACCCCTTCCTTCACCCCCAACATACCCGATAGTACAATAGCCATGTAGGCACCACAGGAGATATAGGACAACAGAGGTTTGAAAAATAAAATATGTAAACAAAACGCATTGGATAGTGATGTCAATCGGGGGAAGTACCTAGTATAGTAAACAAGTTCCGTGTGACTACTATGTATGTAAACAAAACACTGTCGACTGGTCTCGACTGGGGATTCACCTAGCTCTATACACATGTGTTGTGATACAGTTTCATCCACTGGTAAAAATTTGAAAACAAACCGTTGCTAGTGTTGTAAATTTGGGGGAAGTACCTAGTATAGTAAACTTGGGATGTGTGACTGATATGTCTAATGGTCAAATATGTAAACAAAGCTTTGGCGGGTGGTGTCAGTTAGGGGAATCCACTACCCCAAATAGTGATTGCCAGAGATTGTTTTAGAATTACTTTATCTACTCAAATGTGTACTTTTTGGTAACGCTTAGCTTATCACGATATAATATTCTCAGATTTCACAATAGTTTGTTTTGGCAAGTAGTCCCTTTACTAATTGGGGGTGAGTGAATTCTTGCCGGTCATATTCTATTACTCATTGCCTATCTTTCTTAATTCTTTTTCTTAGCTTTTTTTAGAGTTTGTTTATCGATGACTAATTACATCAGATTGATGTTCATACTCAAATTGGTAGGTAAACACGGCAATGTTTCATTGTTATTTAATTATTTTTTAGGAAATAACAAGCATTCTCAACCTGTGGCAGCAATAGTTCCTGTAGAAAATATCAGCAACACGCATTGTCTTGCAGTAGACACAGATATCAATCAGTCTTAGGCTATCGTAAATAAAAATATGTTTTTAGTCAAATCTCTAGTTTGAAACGATTTTTTTATTCATATTTTATCTCTACATTTGTTGTTTTTTTTAAATACAGGATCTGCGACTATATTTATTCCTGTATAAATAATTTTTTATAAATACATAATAAAAAATTATTACTGCGTAATAAACGCTATAAACAAATATTAAAGCGTATGATGCAATATGTACATTTGCTTGTCTTGTTTCAGATGACGAAAAAGTTTTCAAAATCAAATCAGCAAATGACATGAAATAAAACACTTTGCTTATCATGTAGTCCTATACAGTCGAAAAAATGACCAAAATAAATGCAGTGATAAGGAAAAATATATTCCTTAATGCTATGTAATATTTTATTTAATTTTCTTTGATTAAACTCGTGTCCACCTCTTCAATATGTTTTTATTGTGTCAAACTGTTTTAGGTAGACGAACGTACTGCACGTACTAACCATGGTATACGATTATTGTGTCTGTTTATATTTAAACTGTATGAAGTGTATCCCTATGCTACTAAAGTACAGGTTCTGTCACTACTTATACTTCCTTCACTTGCTTTGTAATATTAAACAATAGTACAACAATAGAATTCATGTAAATTTTTTCGATCTACTCAAATCACAACCCACACTTTGAAAACCACTAGTTTATGTTATACTTTCTTGAAAGCTACAGCTATTTAGTAGGGATAAACATTATAAAAATGTATGCAGGATTGTCTTAAAAATAATCACTATTTTTGTATAATAGCTTTTGTACCGATCTAATATTTTCTTCATTAAGTACAGTTGATATAGCACACACAAAAAAAAAAAAATAAAGATTTATATCAAAACATGTTCTTGTTTATTTCATCAATATGGTGTGGATATTCAAACAGCTAAAACAATTACATCTCAAAGTCTCCGCATGCCCGCGTGACCATGTAATAAAACAAAAAAAAAACATGTCAAATTCATAACATAAGTGACCTAAATACACACATACACAAACACGCACGCACGCACACACACACACAAACACAAACACACACTAGCACGCATGCACACACACACACACACACATACACAATATATAATTTAGATCCATGCGGCCCCACGACGACTTGACTCCTCAAGGGTAACTTAGGGTTTTGGGAAAAAAAAAAAGATAAATTACATTTGGAATTAGAATATTGTGCCATTGGTAAATACAATCATTCAGAAGTGCGGCACATAGTTCCACTCATTATGATAAAAATTGAAGTTACTGGAAATTTTTTGTTAGATCCTGTTGACTATTTTTTTTTTAGGTGATTTCTGAGATTTTTAACAAATAAATTTTGGCGGTGAATAATACAATCCTTATGTCTATTTAAATATTACAAAAATCCCCATGTGACGCCCTGACATTAATGTATTTTATATGTGAATTTATTTTACTGTGAAAAAAAAAATCTCTGTTAACATGGAAATAACGATTCTTATTTTATTCGTGGTTAAATATTTAGTAAATAGTGTTAGTAACTCTTCTTTTATAAAATAAAGTCAATAGAAGTAAGGTTTGATTTCCTGGAAAAGTTGACTGGTTAAGGTGACTGTATCCACGTCATTCATTTCTTGTGTACCGTACTTAGTATATAAGAATATGTTTAACTTTATCGAAAGCCGTACTTATAGCCATGGGCGTATTCATGGAGGGGGGGGCAAGGGGGGGGGCATTTGAAAAAAATGTCATATAAGAGGGGGCATTTGGGCCCCCCCCCCCCCACATTTAAAAAAATGTCATAAAGTTGGTTTTTGCCCCCCCCCCCCCTTGGAAAAAAATTCCTTGCGACGCCCATGCTTACAGCCGGTATATCTAATTATTCACCAATGGAGGATAGAGGGTATTAATTTATTAAGTGCTTTATAATATGCACATCAATTTTGAAAACTCATTTCTGTGTGAGTTGCCTTCAATGATATCGCGGTAGAATATAGCTTTTTAAATGGAAGAGGAAAAATAATGTTCGAAAGAGAAAACCATTTTCATGTACTTATGTAAATAAATGTTGGTTTTTTAATTCCGCAGTGGCTACGGTTCGGTCCGACCGAACCCGTATTTTTTTTTTTACATCGGGTACCAGCCATAGATAATATTGCTCCACACCCTAAACCTAACCCTATCCCTAACCCTATCACTATCCCTAACCCTATCCCTAACGCTATTCCTATCCCTAACCCTAACCCTAATCCTGAAAAAAAAGAAAAAATGTATATATGCCATGTTCCTTATACCCTAATATAATGGTTTTGGCTGGTGCCGGAGCCACTGCGTTTTAATGAAACAAAAGTTCAGAGTTCATACAAGTTTGCTTGAATCACATACTGGGTAGTTGGTGACTGGTGTGGGTCAGGCTTGTCGTTAAATTATTTGTCGTTGAAGAATAACGGATTTCATGTGGTGATAATGCGCACTGTAGTCTGATTTCAGAATAGGGGATTCCCCTCTGGTTTTCTCAGAAATATAACAACCGATTCAAAAATAGCGTTATGCCGTACACTGTGACCTATATAACACGGTACTCGTCATTGCTTAGCTATAAATGAGAGAAGACAAGTAACGCGATAAGACAGTCTGATAAACATTAAAGTGCGCAACATATGTTATATTAATATTATATTGTGTGATTCCTACAATAAATTGCGTATTGAAGAAATTCGCTCTTTTTTTAAGTGGATATTTTTTTTCAAAGTTATATAAAAATGAAACTGAAAGTCTAAAAATCTTAAGGATTAATTTTCTTTTACTTAGAAATGAGATTTCGATTTTGAAATGTATAATCGAACACTATTGATACGTACTAGATGCACCCAGTAAAGATAGCGAAACTTTTTTTTAAATAAACAATATTGATTAACATCAAATTATTCATAATATTATTTTTGCTTAATCAACCGCTATTTTTTTGTTTCTAAAATGTCCCGAATGATTATTTGTGTGTGTGTGTGTGTGTGTGGTGTTCATATTATTTCTTTTGCTAAAATTTAAAACGCATTATGTTATTTTAATTTAAATAAACAACAACATATCCAATTAATTTGTATAATGATATTTACTGTTTCAAATTAAACGTGTTATATTTTAAAAAAAAATAAAAACTATTGAAAACTGTGGGTCTAAAATGAAAGTGAATAGTTGCTTAATATATAGGCGATAGCTGTTATACGAGTGAAAAGAGTGTATTTTGCAGGACGCTGTGTGTGTGTATATATATATATATATATATTAATTTGTAAATTCATCCTTCCTAGAAAATCTTTTAGACTTTTCTAAAAATCGAATATTATACATTTTTAGAAAATAATTATGCATGTAATCAATTGTGTCTCAAATGTTTTCAACCAGTGTAAATGTAAAAAAGAATCCATAAAATCGCCTTCATAATTAAACATTTTCCGTACTATTGCACATCAATTTAAGGCATTTAGAATTTTTTTAAACAAGTAATAACAAATATAATTCTTCACATTATCTAAAGAGTATTTTTGTTGAAACATGATTTTTTATCAGTCCATTTTATTTAGGGATTGTATTTTATAACTTTTGTCTTAGGTATTGTTCAACTTTATTTAACATATAAGTGTTAATTAGAATTTTTTTTTGAATTTATAAACTTTAGTCTATACAAAGAAAAATCACGTATTTCGATAATTTACTGCATATTATTTAAACGAAAAATTAATAATAATAAAAATGGTTAAACTCTTGCGTACAAAAATATAAATAAATAAAAATTGAAAGAACGTCACTGCAAAAATCGTCCCATGAGACATTTCTAGCATTTAAAATGTCAAAACCATTGCAAGGACTATTTAAAAAAAAGTTGTGTATAGTTTCAAAGAATTGGAGCGTTCCTTATCAACCGTGAGTGATAAAATATGAAATAAAAATACATTTCGGTGTAATATATAAATAAGTATATATATATATATATATATTGCCACAATTTTTAGGTGCACGTATATAACACCAAACATTTAGCATGCGCATAGAGGTTAATAAATCTGATAATTATTAAAACTTTGCTCATAATAATGGGCTAGCAGGTAAAATGATCAAACACAAGAAATATTTAAATACTGGCCAACACTTAGCGATTTGCGTATAAGCCTGATTGTAAAATAGAAAAACATCGAGCTGTTAATTGTATTAATTAATGTTTGAAAATAAACTTTCTATATCTGAAACATTAATGGAATAAAAATAATTTTTAACTCACTTTCTATAATTTTTTTGTTTTCATAAAATTCAATAAAATATTCTCCCTAGCTATGAGTGACAAGTTAAATGGTTTTTCAATCAAACTTCTTTTTTTTTTTCTTTTTGTCCCCTTTAAAGTGCTCTTCTGGTTTAGAGATTATTTTCTTTTACTTTCACCCAATAAAAGTATGTCAAAGGATTGAAATATTTAAATATATCTATATATATATATATGTCGGTTTTCACATACAATAATTTTTTTTTATTATCTACTTTTTTCAATGATATTGTAAGTTTATATGCCTCAGAATAGAGATTCTAAACTCTAAAAATGTTTGTCAATATTCTAAGCTTTTGAAACCGGTAAATCTTCAGCTTCACTGGTATCTTGACCCTCAGCTTTAGTATGACGTTGTGTGCCACGGTTAAACCTCTAAAAAAAAATTAGAAGAATAAAATAAATGAATTTGAGATTAAGATAAATGTCGCAATTTTTTTTTTACTAACTTAACATTAGTTTCCTTTTCTATTTCTGAGTTTTTCTTCAAATCTTGTAAAATACTTACGGACCATTTCTATTTTGGTAAGAAATCTAAATTTTTGTATCACAGTTGAATGTACGGGACAAAACACGATTCAAATCATTTCGATTCCTTGAATTAAAATCTTGTAGAATTAAGAAGCGAATAGCTTTGTATGTAGTGATTATAATGGGAGAAGAGAATTTGCCTTTAGATTATAAACTCTAAATAAACACCAAGCTTAGTATCCTCAATAACGTTTGTGTCGCCCTACGTGGAAAATAGAAATAGAGAACTTTTTTTATAGTCTTATATAGGCTTGCCAAATGTATTCAATTACATTCATGTTTGCAAGTAAGAAAATAAAGTTTTCTTACTTTTTTAATAATAGGGGACGGGTGGTCGTGCGATGTAGAGCGCTCGACTGTTCAAATCTCAGTGCTGGGCGTTGTGCAAACCACACAATCCCTTCATATGCCGAGGTTAAAGAAACAGATGAATTCTACACTTCATCTGCCCCGATGGCCCGTTAGGGTTAAGGGAACTTTGCTATACTACTTACTACTTTTTAATAATAAAAAAAAAAAGAAATATACAATATGTGTATTTTTTTAACTATGTCGGTCGAGTCGGAGTCTGGATAATAGAAAGCCTGATAGTTGAGTTGACTGCATTTAAATACAACCAAGTCTCAAGTTTTTGCGTCTTTTGTATTAATTTGCTGTTTTGTTCCCTTCAACTGCACCGCCCATCCTCTACATCCGTTGATGAAACTTTCACCTTTCCGTCCTCCCAAGGGACTGACCCATCTTTAAAAAATAGGTCATTATTTCACAGCATTATAGCAACTCAATTTCACGGCCGGTTTTCAAACGAAGCTCGCGACTTAAGATTTTGATGATTGCGGCTATAATTCAGGTTGGCCCGTCACATTCATAGCAAGCATGATCGTCGCCCCCCCCCCTCGCTTCCTCCCCAGTCACCTCCCCCCCCTTTACAACAGCCCCCCCCTCCCCCAACCTTTGTGTCGCCATATTAGATATTAAGATTGAAATGAGTTGGATGTAGAGATTAGTAAGTCGCTGACAAGCTTATGGGGGGAGGGGGGGGGGTAAATATAGGTAGTAAGTTGTCGATAATCTTAGTAGTTAGATATATTAAACTTATTGATAGTTTTAGAAGATTTCTAGTCTTTAAACTAAGTGAATTTCGTTACAGCTGCACTGTTGTATAAGGTTTTTATTATAAAAAGTTGTTGTGAAGTTAAATTATAACGTCTCTCTCTCTCACACACTCTCTCTCCCTCGCTCTCTCTCTCCCTCTCTCTCTCACTCTATCTCTCCCTCTCTCTCTCTCTCCCTCTCTCCCTCTCTCTCTCTCCCTCTCTCTCTCCCTCTCTCTCTCCCTCTCTCTCTCTCCCTCTCTCTCTCCCTCTCTCTCTCTCTCTCTCTCTATCTCTCTCTCTATCTCTCCCTCTCTCTCTCTCTCTCTCTATCTCTCTCTATATATATATATAAATATATATATATATATATATATATATATATATATATATATGCATGTTATTTACAAAAGTAATATCTGGACAAAACATAACATCATTTGTGTACTTACCCTTTTAAATAAAATTAAAATGCAGATATGTGCAATTAATGTCAATGGTGCTAATATCCACAAGTACAATGTACTATCTAGCCCTACTTTTTCTCCAGAGTAAACTGTGGATGATATGTATACCTTACCATAATTATACTATTTCAGTAAAGTACTTAAAAACTTAATCATACAATAGCAGCTCACAGTTCATAAACTTTAAACAGTAGGGTGCTATGAAAGTTAGGTTAATACCTGATTCAATGTTGCATTGAAAACTATGAAAATTTGCAAAGCTACAAATTGTGTAGCTAAATGTCAGCGTCCTTTCCGTTTCAACTGTAACAGAATACAAAACAGCTCCATAGTCAGATACCAGTGTTTCATTGGTCATTACATCAGAAATATTGAGCAGGCAAGAAGAAGGTGAGTCTTTATTACATCTAAACAGGAGAGTGACCAAAGGATTTCTGCTTTTTATCTTACAGTCGGATAGATTCAAGCTAGTACCTTCAAACTGGAGATTAACAAAAGTAGATGACGTATCTGTGAAGTAAAATAATTGTATTGACTTGCACAGATATAATAAAACGTTTTTTTTAAAAAAGAAAGAAAATCTACGGTATAACATAAATTAATACATTTTTACTTTAAAAGGAATGAAATTAATTTGAAAAAGAAGGAAAATAGCTATGTTGATCATTAAGTTTATTAGAATCTCAGGTAATTACATAAAGTCTGTCAGCGCAGAGTACGAAAGAGCTTACTGCAAAAATAAATACAAAAAAAAGAGTAAAATATAGGTTACCGAATATTGCAGGGAGTCTTGCAGTGTTAGAGTAGACCTCTTCTGTAGCAAAGTGCAGCTCTCCTCTTATTAAAGCATTACTTAACGATGTCGTAGCTGTAATGTTCGTGTTTAGCTGGTAGTGTGTCTTGGGAGACACTGTCACACAGCTGCATTCATGATCCAGCATAGAGTCACAGTCTCTTGGAATCTCAAAAGCGCAAAACTAAAAAAAACAAAAACACAGAGCCCCGAAAATCAACGAGTTTGTGAGAAATTTTATATTTGTTATTCATTTTGATAAAATTCACTATAGAGTCTAGATGGTAAGATAGCGTAGAAGTTAGGAAACTTAAAATACACAAATGTCTTGTGGAGATAGAAAGAAATGTTTTGATAAGTCGACGAGAAGTTAGAAAATGGTATTACGTAAAGTAATGATCATCTTACGTGCCACTTGTTGATCGATATGAAGTCACCCACTAACTACTCAATGTTTAATTTAGGACTAAAGAAAATGTTCTTGACTGCCGCTCTCGTCTAGTTAATCAAATGTTTATGTTTTTATTTTTTATTTCACAAAGTGAAACCCAACTCAACAAAATCAATGGTGTATTATTTGTCCGCCTTGTTTACTTTGTATTAACCCACAAAATATCATTGGTTAATAAAAAAAAAATCATTGTTTACTCTCGAAGCCCTTGAAATCAAACTTGCTGTGATTCTCAACAACTGGGAAATGCCATACAGGCGCAGCCCCGTAGCGTGCGTGAAAATTCAGCAGGGGCCAGGCATTCTACAGCAGGGGCCAGGCATTCTACAGCAGGGGCCAGGCATTCTACAGCAGGGGCCAGGCATTCTACAGCAGGGGCCAGGCATTCTACAGCAGGGGCCAGGCATTCTACAAAAGGGGTCAGGCAACAGCGGGGGGGGGGCAGGTAATACATTGTACTAAGTAGAGCAAATAAGCAGAGGGGGCCAGACAAAACGCAGGGGACCCACTAAGGCCCTGTACAGGCGAATAGCAAGCAAAATACCCGACTAGTACACCCTCTGGTCCGCCAGCCTTAAACAGGACGTGACGGACGGTTCCCTCAATTTCTGTGCAGTGCCGGCAAAGGGAATCGACATTGGGTCTCAACCTCGAAAAGTGCGCAACAATAGGACAATGCCCAGTGCGGAACTGTGTGCAATAACACTTCGAGTTAGCGACGTTCGATTTTCACAACGAAACTAAAAAATTCTTTTTTTTTTTTCCGCAACTTACTTGTAAAAAAATCAACAACTAAGAAAAAGAGAGTATGTATGGGTTTTCCCCATTTTGCTGTGCAGATTTTTTACAAACTTTGCTGCATACAGAAATATACCGTTGCAATTATGGGCACATTGATTTTAGACACATTATTTATATACTTTTTGTAGGTACTCACCTAGAATTCATCTCAGAGGTCAGAACCACTAATCAAGGGCAATGATACAACTGTACTAACAGTGAACAGGTGAGAAATAGTTTCACTTACAAATGAGAAATCATTTTCGTTTTCTCGCTGGACAGTGATTCTAATAGCTGCATCTGGTCTCCCAGTGAGGTCTAAGTCGCTGCTATATTGAAGTGTTTCAAAATCGCTTAGGAGACACTTTTCACCGTCACTTTGTGATTGACTGCGACGAACTAATTGAAATTCGACACTTGCCACTTAAAAAAGAAAAAGAAAGAAATACCCTGAGAACTAAAATGATACGTATTTAGCTATAACTGTCTATTCTATATGTATAATTTTTAAACATAAAAGTACTAGTGTATAAAGAATTAAAATACTGTTTTTATTTATTTATTTTTTTTAGATGTCTGAGGATGAATTATTTCGTTACATCTCTTGAAAGAAACTTCTTAAAATGCACTTAATGAGGATTATAGAAAAAATATATACCGTATTAAAAAATGTACTGTGTTACTGCACTATATTTTCAGTGTTATTTCTTCATGACACGACGGACATACAAAAAGTACACTGTATATATTAGTTGTAACTCTCTTTCTACTCACCCACGACTATGGAACTTTTTTAACGCCTGGACAGGTGTGTTAAAAGGAGATGGGGGAGCGGGGTGAAACACGTGTCGTTCCCCTCCCCTCCTCAACCAGCGCTAGCATCAAGACGATTCGTCGAGAGACCAGTCACGTGACCTGGTTTGAGGGGGGGGGGAGGCGGGGATCTACTTCGGTTGGTCGTGCGGTAAAGCGCTCGACTGTCAACCTGGTTCGATCTCCGGTGAGGACCACGGAATTTTTCAGGTCTTGGCTCAAGTTCCCGACATATCTCCCGTGGTGCCCCCATGGTAATTGCATTATCGGCTAAGGTGAGGATGAAAGAAGGGCACCATAAAAACCGTCCCATTAGTGGTTTATAGGATCTAAGAGATTTCATCTCATCCTTACAGGGACTTCACACACACTTCACATTCTTCGATATAAGCTACTAGCCAGAGAAAAAGTGGACAGTTAGTTAGTTAGCTATTTTTAGACAACGAGTTCGTTATCTTTTACGTAACACGTTCGACTCGCTTGTAGTTATTTTACTATTGTATGAATCAGCTCAGTTTAGTTATAAATTAAATGTTCAGTGGATTTGTAGTAAAAAATAAATAGTATTAGTGTAATTATTGAACTTACGTCATTCTATTTAAAGTTTCAACAATATATATATAAAATTACATGTGTTATCTATAAGCCAAGTTAAGATCAGTTGAATAGTCTGAAGCTTAAAATGTTCCATTCCGTAGTTGAATTACATTGTGGCTGCTCACCAGAATACCTCTTATTACTATAATGAAAACAAAATAATGTCATTATTATCAGGGATGTCTTATCTAGAACCATGATCCTGAAAAGTCCTATATATATATATATATATATATATATATATATATATATATATATATATATATATATATATATATATATATAAACTTGTTATTAAAGGAAACTAATTGTTATCAACATCTATACTACTAAAAAATAAACAAAAAATACATACAGCCTGTATCAGTGGTTCTCAAACATGTCAACTTAGAGACCCATCAGAACTGAAAGAATGAAGAAGAAATCAAAAAAAAACTTGTGTTCTCTAGGCCAATCTGCAGAAGAAGAAACAAAAATTCCCGTTCTTGATAGAGAAAAAAAATGTATTTATATACTGTAGTAAAATATTTTCTGACAATTTATAATCAGATTAAGCGAAACCGTCATTTTAGATTTTATATTTGTCCGGAATTTACAGAATGTATAATTAGAATTTTGTTCCTTCCCTTTACGTCTTTAATTGTTTTACTTCTGCTTTGGTGATTAATTAAAAAAAAAAAAAATAATGTGCACGAAATAAAACTGTTGAGAAACAAACGTTACACATTATTTTGTTGTTATTTTACATTAGATATAACAAATTGAAATAAATGAATAAATAAACAACAATAATAATAATAACAACACATAATCTAACACATAAGTATTGATGATTTTTTTTTTGCTTTAAAATATCAACCCTGACTAGGGAAGCGAGAAGGAGCACACTCTAATGTAAATTTTAATATAACTCTACAACTTTAGAACCACTGATAATTAGAATTCCACTAAATAAACCAGTTTAAAAGCTCAGTCCAGTGACAATTATGTATCATATTAAATTAAAAGTTCAGGGTTAAATCTTTGTTTGGTAGAGAAAGGTTATGAGTACATATCAGACTCTGTATAATTTCTAGTTGCGAAGGTTGGGTAAATTAGATACATTTACATATGAAATGCATTTTCCTTTATTGTAAAGTGTTTGGGGGGCGTGCAATCCGGTAAATGGACCAATCAAAAGAGTTTAAGGTGGGGAGAGTCCTTAGCATTATGGGACGGTTTAATATATAATATAATACTATCGGTCTCAAGTCTGCGTTAAATCGAAAGTAAAGAATTAATACAACAGTATTCCAGTTTAAAATATTAAACATGTCGCTTCTTGCCCGGTTTCAATTGGATATTTCTTTTTTTAAAAAAAATCTGCAGTTCTAAATAGTTTCTGTGGTTTTTATTATAAAACGTAAAATGTCTCAAATGTTAAAAAGTAATAATGAAATATTACCATTCAAATTGTTGTAGTTATTATTAAAACAGATAGCATTTTAACCTTATATCTAGCTACTACCTTGTAATTGTTTTGTTTTTTGTTGAAAATAATGTATATTTTTAATATTAAGGATATTAATAAGAAGAACGTTAGGTGTATTTCTTCATCAAAGATATATAAGATATATAGGTCATTATGTATATATATATATGACAGAAGCAATTTCTAGAAGAAAAATTTACCATTGCCGGAAACAATTAGATATATCATACTAATATAACAAAGCCAGCTATTGTAACATCTACAGCAGACTGTGACGTGTAACATTTATAACAGATGGTTAACCATTTTATTCGATAGCCCTTAACTTGAGCAAACATTCTACGGACAGCATTCTACTATTGCAAGTCTTTCTGCATGTTTTGTTTCGTACACTTACATTTTCATTTAGAATTGAAAATACTACTGTAATACATTGAAATTATACTGCAATCTATAAGAAATATCCTATTTTTTTACCTCCGCTTGTAATTTGTAAATAGACAATCTAGCTCTGCTGGCTGAGCCAAATAACAACAGCACATCTGGTTGACCTACTTTTGCTGCACAGTCACTTGACCTACTTTTATTAGATGAACCAGGCTCGAAAGCAGAAAATAAGAGTAAAGTGAGTGTTTCGAAAGTAATTTAGAAAAAAAAAGGAAGTAAATTCCGGAAAAAGCTACTAGAAAATGTATTGTTCGAATTATCCTATAACAGGAAGATGCATGGCTTATAAAGATTTGTTTTATCTTATTTTACGTATAAAGAAGAAAACATATACAACCATGTGTAAATTACTTTGCCTATACGTAACGTGATTTCGTTTACGTTCTTATTTAATGTCATCAAGATGTTATTTTTCTGTGTAATGTTTACGTTTGCATTACTGCAAGCAGTGGATTGTAACGATGGTGAATCTTTGTCTGAACTACGTAACTTGTAAACAATGGTTAGGAAACAACATTACGGTATTCAAGAGTGGTATTGATTCTATTTTATTAATATTTCTCGAGTTCTTGGCACACACACACACACGCACGCACGCACGCACGCACATACACACACACACACGCACACACACGCACACACACGCACACACACTACTAAAACATTTTTCTACAGAGGATCATTTTGTTTTTTGTATTAAAATAAAAACTCAATTAAAAGCATTTAGCATTTAATTGTATGCATTATTTTAGTGATCATTTCCTTCTGAGACAGCTATTTCACTCACCTGAGCCAAATGGATGTGTCTATTATATTATTTGTGCAGCTTAATTGAAGAGCAAACTAAATATCACAGTCAAAATAATATTAATATTTTTTTATTAACTAATTGATTTTTTTCATATTTCAGCTGTTAATTACAAGGAAAGTCCGACGTGTCTTGTGGAGCTAAAACATAAAACTGCCACTGTAAGATTGTTTGTTGATGTAAAGGACACAAGTATAACGAGCCTAGAACTTCAAACAAATGAAAACAAAGCAAAATTTAACAGTATATTTTTTTGTAATCGGCACAGATGCAATTGCACAATTATTCCTAAATATGGGAATATCTCAAAAATAGAGATAAACGAATGTATGTCTGTTGACGTAACATTAAATAGTAAAGAGCTCATAGTAAAGACCAACTGGAGTATATTATTGATAAAACAATCATATTCTACCAGACACCAATGTCACATTTTGAACTACGGTAAATTAATTATTCTTATGATTTGTTATCAATTTTACGTCAGAAAATCAAATTATTAAATAAAAATATCAAAGCCAATAGGGAGTAAACATGTTACGGCCAAAGCCCAAAATCGGCCAAATCGCATACTGGCCAAGCAATGCGGAACTGGCCGAACTTAGTCTTTGGCCGTAACATACATAATACAATGTAATTCTACAGACAGACTCTATATATGTATTGGTAATAATATGCATACATACAAGGCCAGCCTTAGACCTATTTGACCGACTGCTCCAAATCGGGCCCCACGCCTGGGGGGGGGGGCGCTATATACATTTAGCATAATGATCTTATAAATAGTTAATAGTTGTTATTGTAAAAAAAAATTAGAAGAGGGGTCCCGCAAGTGTCCGTTAAATTGGACATGCATTCAGTAGCCCTCCGCTTAACGGACATAAGCATTTTAAGTGTCGTATGATCGCAAATAGGGGATAGTAGGTGAGGGGGGGGGTCCGTTGAGTGAAATAGACTTATGTAACCCAAATATACTAATGAAAACTGGGGAAGGATAGTCATGTGGTGAAGCGCTTGACTGTCGACCTGAGTTTCCCTGGTTCGATCTCTGGTGAGAACCAATGGATATTTCAAGTCGTGGCTAAAGTCATTGCTATATCTCCCATGGGACATCACACACACAGACACTCATAAAAAAATCGCATGTCACGGATTTAAAGTTTTTATATATATAAATGTGAATTGTTAATTTTGGTTATTCCCGAAAAGTTAACTGCTGAAAGCTATATATATATATATATATATATATATATATATATATATATATATATACATATTAGGGTGATAACTATTTTCATTTTTTTTTGTAACGAAACTGAAACCCCTTACATTCGAGGAACAATTATATGTAGATGACAGTAGTAACATTATTTTTTTTTTAATTGAAAAAAGTTCCCCCACCTTTTAATTTTTGTTTTCTCATATCGCGCAGTTTGACGCTCGGTTTTGATTTCACACTGAATTATTATATATGACTTTCTAGACTGCTTTTAAGCACATTTCAGTCGTCTGTTTCCATTTGTTTATAAACAAGGCATTTGCTATACTCATCTTCAATCATCTTCTAAACAGAATAGATATCCAAGAATTATATCTGTTGAAAAGCTAATCAATCTGACATGGATGCCTACAAATCGTCGAATTCTTGGAAACTTCACTTTTCTGTTCAATAGCCAGAAACGGCGACTGGATCGAATCAAACTTATGATTACTGATATAGAATTGCTCTGGAGGGAAATTCAAGACTTTCCACTATTATCCAGCACACTAATTAGAATGAAACTCAATGGTCTAATTGATTTATATGACAAAAACAAAAAGAAACCATCTGATAACACTTTCTCAGTTATTTGATGTCACCAACGTTAATGGAGAATGGAAAAGCACAGAGGATATAGAGCACTACCAGAGGCATGTTAACAGTGGAGGAAAGATTGGTTATTCAATGGTCAAACAAGCCCCTTTGGAATCATTCCACCCAAGAAAACGAATCCGACTATCAAAAACTCAATCTCAAGCCAGCTTTTCTCAATCACAATCTGCACAAACACACACAACTGTCTCAAAACCTACACAAACAAACAC
This sequence comes from Bulinus truncatus, assembly GCA_021962125.1. NCBI lineage: Eukaryota > Metazoa > Mollusca > Gastropoda > Planorbidae > Bulinus > Bulinus truncatus. Next base: position 1,557,205 of record JAGDYQ010000089.1, read on the forward strand.
AACTGTCTCAAAATGTTTGGATTCTGAAACCTCTGCTTCTTCACCCGAGTCGCCAACTATTTATTAAACGTCATTTTTTGAATGCAAACCGAAATACCAAAGAGCAAGCACTAGAACGGCGGGTTAACTAGTACTGAAAACATTTCCACACATAAAGCACATGACGTTCTTGTAACCATTGCTGAACAGGGTCATGATGTGCTGGTTCCAAGTCAGGCGGGTGTCTGGAAATGAGTAATCTCTGAAGGACGGAAAATGAAAACTAAAATTGTTCAAAAACTTCAAAGCAAAGATCCCTATGTATCCAGTTTGATGGTAAAAGAGTGCAAGGGGAAGAGAATCAAGTAGGTTTGTTGAAAAAGATGACAACCGAAATCAAACTCGGTATTCTCAAATGTGAGAGTGGTTCTGCCGCGGCCATTCACAATGAACTACATCAGCTAATAGATGAATATGATGCTTGAGAAAATATTTGTATGTTAATTTGCAACACGACCGCAGAAATACTGACCATTTGCACGGGATTGTAAAACTCATACAGGATGATGTCTTGAGCAATGGCTTTCAGAAGCCACAATATATTGACTGTCAGCACCATGTACTCGACCTTCTTCTGCAACATGTCATGAATTTTCTTAATCAAGAGCCAATGAGCAAACAAGAACTCAATTATTCCTTCATGGGCAAATTAACACAAAACTATGTCACTCTTCAAGCTGATTACCGCTTCTTGCGACAAAAGATGTTTGCACAGGCGAGAACCCACGTTGGCCTCGCATCAGCTGGAATAAATTACCAAATTTACACCAGGCAAGATGGAACTCACAAGCAATATTTACTGTTATAGCATTATTTCTGATAACAGAGTGGCGCAGTATTATCGCTTCTACCTGCAACTTCATCTGCTACAAATGGGCAAATGCTTGGTTCGATTCGCAAGACTACAATGAAGCGTCCTTCAATGAACTGTTTACCTCACTCATCAAGATAAAATGCAAGAAGGCAATTAAGTGTTTAAAGACCCATTGGTCAGTCGAGAAGTCATTAATTGACATTCCAGATCTAACCAAATTGCTGAACGTGCTGTGAAACTGATGGCGGAACTTCGTGCGAAATCGAGAAAAATTGAATTTTTGAATCTGAAGTTCATAGGACAAAATATGTTTTGAACATTTCTTGTACATTCTGTACATATTACTAACTGTTCTATATCTTTTTTGTTAATAAAAGTTGATAAGTTATTATTATTACTCTTTTGAATTAAGCTAAAAAAAAAAAACATGTCCTTTTTTTGAAAAAAAAATTTTTTTTTCACTTTTTTCTTCCGAAAAATGGGGAGGTGGGGGAACTTTTTTCAAAAAAATTTAAAATGCAATTGATATTCTTAAATTACACATAAAAGTTCCTCGATTGCAAGTGGTTTCATAAAATTTTTTTTTTTGTTATCACCCTAATATATATATATATATATATCGGAATCGGAACCGGATTTGTTAAAACTATTAGGGCTGTACCGGAATCAGATTTCGGTTCCTGTTAAGCCGGATTCCGGCAGTTTTAACGATTCCGGTTCCGGTTAAAATGTGCCGGATTTAAGCCGATTTCTTTGTTGTTTGAAATTTGTAAGAAATGTTTTTAGCGCAACATAATTTTGAAATGTTTAGCGCTATACAATTAAATAAAAACAATAACTTCCTTTGCTTTTTTAAAACTACAATAACGTCGATCGCTTTTAGTTCTTTATGTAAGTAGAAATATTTTAAAAAGGAAGATTTGAATCGTATTTAGTCTAGTAATACGACACCTTATCTTCCGCTACGTTTGATTACGTGTTTTCTATAAACTATATTTAGCTATCAAAATTTAACTTCTTTAAAGAGCAGACAACGATCTACTTTTGGGTGTTTACAGTTTAAAAATAGGTCAATACTTTATTTTTCTGCAAATTTTCTTTTAATTTAGTGGATTTTGTCAAAATTTGGATAAAATTCATTGCATATTTAGATAAATAACTTGAAGATACATTTTTATTGAGCATTAAAGTGATATTGTTTTAGATCTGACATGCATTTTAACTTGCGTTTTATGGGAAATAGTCAGATAATGATTTAAAGGAAAGTATGAATGAAATAACAAGGTTTGGTGGCGTCACTATGGAAAACTAAAGAAAAATGAACTATCGGGTAGTGCCAAAGTATATATATATATATATATATATATATATATATATATATATATATTTGAAATTCATTTATTAATAAACATGTTTATTATACTTTCTAAGATATGTTACCCATTTCTTTGTTTGATTGTAATAGAAATCAAGTTAAATTAGGTACAGCTTTATTAAAATAAATTTTTAAAACAAAGAACCTATTAATTTGACAGAGTTATCTTTCTTAACTCAAGATTGGGGAAGGGGTTTTAGTCACAGTCTTCAAGATCTAAATGGTTAATACTGTTTTTTGCTATCTAGAACGTAAAAACTAAATTTTTATTATATTTTTCATTTTTATATCTTTTTTATGTCAGGCGAGAACTTACTACTTCGTTCGGAAGAGTTACTATTTAATTTGGTAAAATTCGGTTCCTGTTCCGATACCGGCAGGATTCAAATATTAAATCGGATTCCGATTCCGATTCCTGCAGGATCTAAAAATTACAATCCGGTACAGCCCTAATATATATATATATATACAAACAATATAAAAAAATGGATGAAGATGAGCCACTAACAAATCCTAAAGTTGCCAGACACATTTCTAACAACAGATCCAGATTGCTGGCATTTTCAGGAAGAGTTTCAGCAGGCTATGGAAAACGTTCTCGCTCTTAAGGTCGTTAATGATAATGCCGAGCGAGGAATCGCCTTTATTCAAGAATTCACAAGGTTGATAACACATGAGGAGTCAGAACTTCACTTTCTACTACAGGTTGTCTAGAAATATCGAGATATGTATCCTAACAGCAAGAGGAAGACACTTGAAGCTTTAGCAGTATCATAATTTAGCAGCTAATAACATTTTTCTTCAAACTTTTTTTTAAACTCAATTACTAAATTTTTACATTAACATTTAATTTCATTTACTCATTTACCAAGCAGTAATAGTGTGTGTAACTTGTATTAATTGCATTTAGTTGAATCAATGATCAAATAATAATAAAAGTCCACGTGTTTCGTTTTTCGCAATAACTTGACTTTCTTATCAACTTTCACATCATTGAGCTACCTCTAAATGTTGAGATAAGAAGGTCACATTTTTTTATAATGTTTTTACATGGATAGGATAAGACAGCAAAAATTCAATATTTTTATTTTTAAGCTCCACCCTAATATATATATATATATATATATATATATATATATATATATATAGAAAGAGAGAGAGAGAGAGAGAGAGAGAGAGAGAGAGAGAGAAAGAGAGAAAGAGACAGATATTAACAGTGCTTTTTTTTAGTGGGAACTCATGGGAGCTGAGTTCCCATAGCTTTTTTGGCCAGATTTGTAATAAAAAAATAATTTTTTCAAGCAGAAATGTTTTTCAGATCAAGCAGGTTATACGGTAGGCTATAACGCAAGAATACATATTAAACAATTATACGAAATAAATTTTTAAACTGAATATTATAAAAATTATATAAATTTGAGAAAAAAATTAAATTTTTGAAATATTGTATATTATAGAAAATAAAAAATGTTTCGTTTAAAAATTTTATAGAAAAAAAGTTTTTCAGCGGAAAAATATTGTTGATCAAGTAAGTTAAACGGCAGGCTAGAAGCGCGCATGAATACCTATTTGATATTATAATGAGATATATTCGAACCCATAGATATTCGAACCTATTTCTATTTCCGGAGTGGCTGATTTTAGTACAAACTTTGGTAAATAATTTTTCTATGTCATTTTAAAGTCTGAAAATTTATAATAATTAAACAAGCAAAAAAGCGTTGAAATGAAAAGAATCTCACACTTTTTCCCATCTGCTGCTCCGGTAAACAAACAATTAAAACAAGAAGTTGCAAAAGATAATGTCGATATTATACAAACGATTCAAACGACAGTGTCAGAACAAACGTGTGTAGGCGATCATGGCGATGTAAACATAGACTCTGACAGTGACTTGCCAAGTTGTTGGACGTTGGAGCAAAAAATAGACTTCTGCGGAAGATATGAGTGGCTGTGCGTTAGAAGAAAAAAGCTCGGCTGTACAGTCTGCCGAAATATTGGAACACTTGGCATAGAAGCAAAAATGGGCATGAAAATATCGAAAGAATGGACTGATGGCACAGTATCTTGTTACGGAGATGAAAAAAAAGAAACAGCAGAATTCACTCCGTAAGAAAATTTTGCTTCACAAGGAATCTGCTGGACATCAAGCTGCTGTAAAGATAGTAGCAGAAGCAGAAAAGGAGAAGCTTGAAAGCGTAGTTTTAAAGTCATTGACACGTGAGAAAACAGTGACGGCTAAAATTTTTCGCACTGCATACAAAGTTGCGAAAGGAAATCAGTCATTTAATAACTTTGAAATGGAAATTGATTTGCAGGAACTAAACGGAATTGACATGGGTCGCATTCTACATTCGACAAATGCATGCATTAATATTGTGAACCATATAAGCACTGAAATGAGACAGAAGTTGGTCAAAGAAGTGGTTGATTCAAAAAGTAAAATATCAGTGATGATCGATGAGTCTACCACACTGAGTCAAAAATCAACTCTTATAGTATACTCGCAAAGTTGTATAGAGGGTACTGGAATGAAAGAACCAATAAATTTATTTCTGGACTTAGTCGAACTTCAAAGTGTCAGTGCCAACGGAATCTTTACTGCATTACTAGACTGTCTTAAATATTACGGAATGGGTGAAGAATACTTAAAGAACTATTTAGTTTCTGTTACATGTGATGGTGCATCTGTCATGTTGGGATGCAGAAGTGGAGTAAAGAAGCTACTTACTGATAAATTTCCATCGGTGATAATCTGGCACTGTGCTAATCACAGACTTGAACTTTCAGTAGCAGATACCGTAAAGGACGTTTCAGGAATCAATAGATTTAAATCTTTTCTTGATAAGCTATACGTAATATACCATGCTTCTCAAAAAAATAGCAGAGAACTGCATTCATGTGCTGAATTACTTGAAGTAGAGTTATTGAAAATTGGACGTGTTTTAAGTACGCGGTGGGTTTCGTCAAGTTTCCGTGCAGTGTTTGCGGTGTGGAATAATTATGCAGCTCTGGTGAATCATTTTGAAGAAGCAATGACTGATCCCACAAGAAGCAACAGTGAGAAATGTACATATGAAGGTTTGAAGAAGAAAATAGCATCAACTGAATTTGTGATGGATCTTGGCCTGATGTGTGATGCTCTTCAAGAGTTATCTGAAATGAGCTTGGACCTACAGCAGCAAAACACGAATCTTTACACCGCGAATAAAAAAATAAAAAGACTCGTACAGGTGTTCGAGGAACGAAGGCAAAGTCCGGACCCATACTACAGGAATGCAACAGCAGCTGCTGAACATCTAATGTTTAATGGAATTGTACTGCACAACAGAAACAGCAGAAATGACCCTCCTATTGATACAAATGTCTTTTACGAGAAACTTAGCGAATTAATTGCGAAAAGATTACTTTCTAATAAGGATTTTGAACTAGCTCAATGGACTAGCATACTAGATCAGAGCCATTGGACAGATAACATGAACAAGCAGTTGACATTTGGTGAAACGGAAATTGAGAAATTGTGCAGCAGGCTACAACTTAACGAAAGAGAAATCATTTTTGGATTCCGTGATTATCTTACGGAAAGAACATATTCTGAAAGAATTCTTCCTCTGATACATGCTCTTAATACAATTTCCATTTCTTCGAGCGAGTGTGAAAGGGGATTCTCACAAATGAATCTGATAATCACCCCAACGAGAGCTTCGCTTATGACAAAAACAGTCTCGGCACTTTTATTCATCAGATTGGTCGGCCCCCCCACTAACATATTTTGATCCTACAAAGTACGTAGACTCTTGGCTGCTTCGAGGCAGACATTCAGCTATAGACTCACAAAGCAAGAAAAGAAACCGAGATGATTTGTCAGATGAAAACATGAGAAAACTCTGGAAGTTGTTTTAAAGCCTAATACGGTACCAGTATCATAATACAGTAGAATACATTTTTCCACATAAACTATATAGTCAGGTCGGTTTTTATTATAAATAAACTCTTTGAGTCTCTAATTTTCTTATAAAAACTTTTATTTTTTTAAATATCCATTACAATAAAATTTGTGTTCAGTGGAAAATTCAATTATAGACTATTATAGTATTTTCTGACATAAGTTAAAAAACAGATGTGAAATGAGTTCCCAAACATTTTTCGCTAGAAAAAAAGCACTGGATATTAAATAAAATAAATGTAGCATATAAATATGCATAATTTTCTTGTTTGTTTCTTTCACAGAAGCGGATTCTGTCACTTGTAACTATATAAATAACTGTAAAAGTATTATCACCATTGATTGTGTAGCATTAAACATTTACCCCAGACCTATATGCTATCTTCATTGGGATAATGAGAATGTAAGCTTTAGCAATGCCTTTTTAACAAAATAATACTACTTGAATAATATAATCAAAATATTCTGTGCAGGCATCATTTCCTTACTATTTGTAAAGGTTATACGTTGGTTCTCCAATTAGTAGTATCAGATAAAACTGTCATCATTACACACAACTTTCACCATTACACAAAACTGTCACCATTACACACAACTGTCATCATTACACACAACTGTCACCATTACACACAACTGTCACCATTACACACAACTGTCATCATTACACACAACTTTCACCATTACACACAACTGTCATCATTACACACAACTGTCACCATTACACACAACTGTCAACAAAACTGTTTTGTTTTCTATTTGTCAAAAAAAATTTTAACAGTAAACTCCTAATATATAAATTGAATGTCATTGTTTACTTTCTCTAGTTGACAACTGATGATTACACGATGCTAAACCAGAACTTCACATACAGTCATTCACAGTTGAACACTTCTATTAACCAGTTCAACTCGTCTTGTATTTATAGAAATACCGTACTCTTACTTGAACAATAATGTAATGAACATAACTGTTACCATGTATCCTAATGTTACTGGTAGAGATTCGGATAAAGCTTTTGGACTAAATGTGACATTGATTTTAGAAATAGGTAAGGCTCTATTGTTCTTAAAGGCGATTTCCTCTTTATTTATATCTACCAATCTTTGAATTTACTATCTCATCTATCTATTTATTTACCTACCCACCTAGCTACCACTTATGTTTCTTTCTTTCTATCTATCTATTAATCTAATTACCTATCTACCTACTACCTATTTTTGTATCTATCTTTCTACCTACATACCTATCTATCTAATAACTCCATCTATTTATTAAGCTTTCTATTTACCTGGGATAAAATAAAATATTATCATTCATATAAATAGATTTAAATTATATTACCCTTTGCCGAATAATTTGTATGATATCTAGTACTACCATGACTGCTTAGTCTATCAACTACTTATGTAGCACATCGATAATGGTAAAATATCAAATATAACTAGACCTTGAACTTTGCTTTACCGGTAGTCTTCATAGATGACTTAGCTAACATGATTTTATATCAGAAGACCACATTTGTAAAAATCTTTTCAGAACCATCTGCACATTACTTCATTCAAACCTTAGATGTCTTTAAACTATATAAAAATGTATTTCAAGTGAATAATAACCAGATTTTAATATTTTTCTGACCAACGAATGTTGAAATTAATGTTGTATTAAAAAAATTAACAAACTCAAGAAATGAATGTTTAATTTTATTATTCAATTTTATTCAATTCCTGATCACAGAGAAAATGTATTAAAAATTATAAACATCTAAACTTTAGAAAACATGATTATAATTTGAGTAGATGAATAGCGAGCAACGTCTAGCCAATCCACATCTGGTGGGGGGGGGGGTGGAAGGGGGGCGGGGCACAGTATTGACAATTATATTATATTATATTATATTATATTATATATTATTATATATTATATATATCTTATAATTGTATTATTTAAATAGCAAATGAAACAGCGTTTCAAAATGGTCAGTCAGTTTTCTGAATGCTTGATTGCACAGTTCTGCTCTTAATTCATCTGAAATAAAAGAATATTTTCATACATCGTAGTTTGATTAGATGAATGTCCAATAGCTTTAAATGAACAAACATTCTGTTTACAGTTCAACACTTATTGTTGAATACCAATCCTCTGGACACATAGACTGACGGCTAGTAATTAAAAAAAAAAGGGATATCGCATCTTCTGTAAGATCTTTATTACAAATTGATTTAAAATACTTTTCTCTATACAATTACATACGCAATGCATTCGTTAGCTTGAAAACTAACTGGTTAATAGGAGTGTGTTGTGTCTAAACGTTGATCATTCATTCACTCCTCTTAGAAACTGAAGTCTTACAAAAAATGACTGTCAACACTGTAATTTTATAGATCCGTCCTGGGAAAGGGGATGGGAAGAAGGAAGAGGGAGGGAGCGGGGCAGGTGCTAGTGCTTCATCTCACTTCCCCTACATCCTTGGGCGTATTCATGGGGGGGGGGGGGGCAAGGGGGGAGGCATTTGCTCCCCCCCCCTTTACATTTAAAAAAAAATATCATAAAGTTGTTATTTGCCCCCACTGGAAAATTGTTGCCCCCCCCCTGGAAAAATTCCTAGCGACGCCCATGCCTACATCCATACTGGCATATTAGAAAAATCTGGTCAACGTACTAATACATTTTAATGTATTTTTTTTATACATGAAGAATTCAAGATCTCAGATTATGAATTAGAAGCAAACAGCTCCGATTGGTCATTTTTATTTTTAATATATTCTACGTCAGGATATAATTAATGAAAATTAAAAATTGTGTTTCTTGTATGATTTCAATAATAGGCTATAATTGTATATTCTTTTTTTTTTTTTCGTTTCATATTAATTGATGTTAGAAAAAAAATATAGTAATCTTTTGTTTTTTGTTATTTATTTTGTTTTATCAGCTTTTCTGTGTACAGCTAAACATCGCAAAACTAACGACACAGTGTGTGTTTATTTTAGTATCACCGAACTATGTAAGTTTTGACTTGAATTAGTCACGTTACTATCATAAATATTAGTTTGTTTTCTTTTTTAATGATTCACGCTTATGCTTTTGTTTAAGTGTTAATTATTTAAATTTTACTGCCCATGATTTTTTTTTTTTAATTTGTATGTAAACAGACTTCTCTCAAACCTTTTTAATTGTACAATTTAGAAAACAATAATGTAAAATTATTTAAAAGTTAAATGTAATTTATAGCGACAATTATGTTTTTATTTATATTTCATGTGTCGTCACGTTTTATAGAAAAACAAAATAGCATAGTTTTTAATACACAAAAAAGTGAATACAGTCGATTCCGCTTGATTGGGACACATCGGGACCGAGGCTTTTTTGTCCCAATTAAGCGGCTGTCTCAATTAAACATACAAATTTACTATTGGCTTCTTGGTTTGGTTTCTTTGAGATTTGTCCCAAATAAGCGGCTGTCCCAATTAAACATACAAATTTACCATTGGCTTCTTGGTTTGGTTTCTTTGAGATTTGTCCCAAATAAGCGGCTGCCCCAACTAAGCGGTGTCCCAATTAAGCGGAATCCACTGTAATTTATATTTTAAAAAATTTAATTGCAAATATTGGTGACGAGAATAGGAGTATTACAGCAGTGATTGACAATGTTACAAAAACAGTTGGATTACCCTCATCCACTGATGCGGTACTTGATCTGAACAAATATAATTCTGGGAGTAAGTTTCTCTCTTTATATGTTTTTTTTTCTCTTAACAATCTATAGAACAAGGCTATGAAAAACTTTCATTGAAATCACTACACCATAAATCTATCTTTTTTTAAATTCTGTTTAGCATTTTTTTAAAAACAATGTTACATTAAAATTAAAGTTTGATGTATATTTAGGTATACATAATCTTAAAGTTTATATATATATATATACATACATACATATAGTAATATATTCATAACTGTAGACATTTATAACTGTTACGTCTTACATTATTCAGATAGATATTTATAAGTGTTACGTCTTACATTTTCAGATACAGCAAGAGATTTGGTCATTGTAAGCTCGGTTTTAGGATTTGGTTTCCTTTTGCTGCTGGCTGTGTTGCTAAGGAATACAGCAGGTAAAACTAATTTAAAAAAAAAAAAAAAAAGAAATTTGCTTTTAACACACAACTCAGTTGCTAGTCTAACAAAGACAAACAAAAAGAAAAACCAAAGAAAAACACACGTGTGTAGTTTAATAGTGCTTAATTAAAACTTTTAGCGCCCCAACCTCAAATCAGCTCGCGGTCTGCTGGTGGTTCGCGTCACAAACTATCAGAACCACTGATTGTTGAAGTTTGACTCATCAGTGCTTATCACGTACACAGACCGAAACCATAAGAAGGACTCATGTCTGTCTGTTGAGAACAGCCAGCTTCTGTCTGAGGGGCCTTTGTCAAGGTCGTATACTCCCTAAGGTTAGGGAAAAATCAGCTATTAGAGAATCGCAGTGGCTACGGTTCCGGTCAACCGGACTCCATGTTATTTTTTTCCGGGTCCGGCTATAGATATTGCGCCTAACCCTATTCCTAACCCTATTCCTAACCCTAACCCTAGCCCCGAAAGCAAAATATATGCAATAATATGCATTCCGTCTAGTCGCGCATGCGCACATCTCTAGCCGTACCCCGGAAAAAAAACAATACGGAGCATGTTAGCCGGAACCGTAGCCACTTCGTTAAAGAATTCTTGTGGATGTGTTTATATATATATATATATATATATATATATATATATATATACACATACATATACAGTGTGTATATATATTATGTAAACGGAGCCATTAAACCTACTTTCCCTTTTGAGGGCAGAATTTTATTTGTTTGTAAGGAAAAAAACCTCCATTTTGTTATTTAACACAACGCATTTCGTGGTCTTTTTTTTTTGTTGTGTGCTACCTATGAAACATCGTTTCAGGTTACATACAAATTCGTTACCCAAACTCTTTGTGCGATACTCCAATAGGCCAATAACCATCTCAGGTCGGCCAAGCTCGTGACAGTGAGGTAGTACGTATTCAGATGCTTTCAAAAACAAAAAGACAAATATTAGAAAAAAAAAACACATAGCAAAGTGTACAATTTGTTAGTTCAATGCTGATACTTTATGTGTTGATGTATGACCAATCACTGGGCAGTTTGGATATTTTTTGATTCATGGAATGGAAGATTGAAAAGTATTTTTACCCGCCTCTCTACATACACCTTTTGGTATCGCGTTGAGAAATACTGTTTTTACAGAAATAAATCATTAAATATTTCAAATTTAGAACTTTTAACATTTACCTAAGAAAAATAATATAAAGCAGTTCTTAATAGCTCGACCAAAACTTGTAATTGTTTATTGTAAATTTCTCATTATATTTATTTAAAATATGAGATTTCCGTTGGGCTTATCGTGTTTTTAAATAAATCGAACTATTTCTTTTTTTATATTATTGTTAGCTACTGTTATGCATACCATACTGGAATATATTATTATTAGCATATCAGATTTGCAAATCTAATTGTGAATTTGAGAGGTTTTCTTTTATATTGTTTATACTCTGTTTTTATTATCTTAGATTGCCATTTCCTTTCATGCCACAAGGAAAGAAATTTCAACAAATAGTAAGTTGAAATAATCTTAATACCTATTATTGATATTATAAAATTAGATATGACAATTTTTAATCAACCATGATGTATATGATACATGTATTTGTAAACATCCCAAGTACTAAATCTATTATAAATTAAAAAAGCCAAAAATCGAAAAAATTATATAACTTTTCATTTTCATAGCAAAAGATTAAGCAATGTCGGAGAGGGTAAGTAACATCTTTTTATCTTAGAGAGTATAAAATCTTTTTAAGCCAAAGTGCATGTGTTTGTTAGTCTATGTTGGTTATTTTAAAAGTTTTACCGTCTTGCATACAGCTAAAACGACATGTATTATTTATTTTCCACTTATCCTATTATTACGTACTCTATAAATATAACAACAGCATAAGCGTGGGTTCAAACAGTTAATAAGAAGGTTTAATAGGAACACTAAAATTCCATCACATAATAGAAACACTAAACTAATCGCGACAATCAACTTTTCATAAACAAAAAAAAAACACAATTGCCTCTGGTCACTTCAAGCCTCCCACCTCATCTGACCTCTGGTCAACGATTGTCTTGCTTTGTCTCGCCCGGAACAACCAGTCCATCTCTTCACGTGACCGTCAGTTCTAAGCTTGTCTATGGTCTGGGTCCTCAACCAACGAGTATATCATAAGGGGGGATTATAACAAAACTAGCTGTACCCTGCAAAACCTTTGCATAGGGTTATATTCCCTTAGGTTTGATCAGTAGCTATGTTATTTATGGTTTCGGACAGATCCGTTTTTTTCATTCATTGTTTACGTTTGACGATTTTAAACTGGAACACTGTTGTATTAATTCTTTACTTTCGATTTAACGCAGAACCCAAACTGCTATTATATATATATATATATATATATATATATATATATATATATATATAGATTATGGGTCCCAGGGCCTTCTTATCATGTGAGCCAGCCAGGTCATGCCCGGGGGGGGGGGGGCTCTATGAGTACATGGGTTCCATTCTAACTGATCGTGCGCATTTAATATTTTTTTAATTGATTGTCAAAACACACCGGTTTGCCTCTGGGAGTCCGTTGGGATGATAAGACAGCCATGATTATAATTTCATTGGGCCCAGTAGCGTAACTAGTGTTACTTGGGGCGTACTTTGATAATGCCATGCTATTCTAAGTACTTAGTAAAAAGTGAAACTGAAATAGCAGCAAATCAAGAGCCATCGTAGGCGAACTATACTCTGTTAGATACTCTCCTGCTTGGAAGAGACTCTCAACAGTTTTAAAATCATAAAGTGTTATGTGCTCATTTCGTTTGGTATCGCATATTTTACATTTAATTAGATTTATTAAATTAAAAAAAAAACAGGCAGCATATTTTCTGAATTGTAAATATTGTAGTGCGATGAAATCTTGTAACACAAGACTAAAATTATTATGGCTGTCGTCAGTGGCGCAACCAGCAAAAAATGCTGGGGGGGGGGGAGGCTCACATATAGAAAAAAAATGCTTGGGGGGGGGGCTCACATATAGAAAAAAGACAGTTTATATAGTAAAATATGTATGATGATTTAGTCTGGGGGGGCGGGGCTCAAGAGCCCCCCCCCCTGCCCCCCCTGGTTGCGCCGCTGGCTGCCGTAGTGATAGAATAAAATGTACACATTAAATTTTAAGGGTAATTTATTGCTTATTTTTAATGATGGGTAAACTAAATATTGCTTTTAGCTTTGTGTGTACATTCAGAAGTACAAATCGACAACTCGGATATCTACGAATTACACAAGACTCGTTTAAACCCGTATGGTAAGTGATGAACACAATAACAGGTCAGACCTCTAGCGTGCGGGGTGGGGGGGTGGAGAGGCGGGGGGAACCCTTCCCTGCCTGTTGGCTCTACTAAGTTCATTTATTAACTCCAGATTGATCCGAGCAGCTTTCAATTGTATTCATTTACCTAAGCTGCTCGGATCAATCTGGAGTTCATTGTAAACGCGCTAATAAAATGACGCATGTAGTCACGTGGTTTCATGAAATCGGAGACGTAGTTTACAAACACAGTTTAATAAAAGTAATATGCATCTTGCTGAAATACAGTCAGTAATACCATCGCTAAAGTATTTTACTATTTCAATTAAATAGTACATGTTAACAAGACATTAATAATGATATAAACTTTAATGACAGAACAGCAGCATTGGTATTTCATAAATATCTATGAATGTTCATTTATCTTTTTGTCTATCCTTTATTCTTTAACTTTGATTTAGATCCTTATAGCACGATTCGGGCTTCATTAGTTCTTACAAACAAAGAAGAAGAACCGAGATCACCGCATCCAATAATTCCATCGCGAGACATATTTCATCCCCCGTCAGCTAAGGAAGGTAAAGTGCATGCATTATACTTAATTTTTCTTTGTGTGTTTACGTTGTCTAAAATAAAAGAGTTAACAATATGATTTTTATGAACAAATATTACATCAAAGGCCCGGTACCCAGACCGGCGAGTGACTACTTATAATTGAGTTGTATCCCTTTGACCATCTTTACAACTTTACATAATTTGCGCACTACTTGGAATTAACAAGACTATTTTTAGCCAAGCAAGAGTTCACTGCCCTTGAGAGAGAGAGACTAAAATTTTGGAATTCCCCAGTCTATTTTTAGCCTCGGAAGTTATACACATGCTCGCTCGCACGCTATCCAGGCTAGACGATTATGTATTGGACAACAAAATAGGTTCATTGCTTAAAGTAAAGCCAGTGTTTCTGAACATAGGCGATATATTGTTTCGAACATAAGATATACAGACAAACACAAAATGTGCACCCTAAGAACACTCCAAAGATTTGACAAAATCATTTTCGATTTGTCACAAAAAGGAATAGAAGGAGCCTTCGCTACCATTTGTTCTTACTATTCAATTAAATCTCAAATCTAATGAAAACAATCACAACAGATTTCATGCTTGACCTAACAGCTACACAAACTAATACCCGCTGTCCAACTTTTCCGGGTATTTTTATTTGTTTACACCGCCATTGCCAGCATGATAGGGTGTAGTGTGCCTACCACACCAGCCTTGTTGGCGGCGCTGATACATGCGGCGGATGAGTGCTCCAGCTAACATCTCCCAAGATGGCAAAAAAAAAAGGGTTTTAAGACCTGCCCAGACTGGCCAGCTGATCGGCCAGAATGGTAAGGCAAGAGATAATAAACGTCCTTTTTATAATTATGTATCCAAACATTTCCCGGTCTGCTCTACTGACCCATTCAACAAATATACCGGCTGACCATTAGTACCCACACACACATGTTTCGCTATTGTGCAACACAGGGGAGTGTCATATGAAACATGTAAATTAGTCATCCATTTAATCCTAATTGGAACAGGATGACATTTAAATAGGTCAGTTTCCAAATGAACATATACTTGTAAAACTCCATGCAAACTTGTATTAACGTTGTAGCAAACTGCACATCATCAAATTTCTATTCTCTAGCCATATATTTAGATTGATGATGACGTAAAACAAAGCATTCTTAATAGTAATAAATAATATGTGTGTTTCTTCTTGTCCTAGATACGTATGCACGTATTTCCGATAATTATTCATTTCCATCTAATGATTTACAAACTGCACAGAACAGTAGTACGGCAGATTTGGTCGAACTAGGTCAGTATTCAATTGAAAGATCTTCAACATATTTAACTCTCATTTTCTAATGCTTTAGTTCCTTTGTATATTCACAGTGCTTTAGTTCCTTTGTATATTCACAGTGCTTTAGTTCCTTTGTATATTCACAGTGCTTTAGTTCCTTTGTATATTCACTGTGCTTTAGTTCCTTTGTATATTCACAGTGCTTTAGGTCCTTTGTATATTCACAGTGCTTTAGTTCCTTTGTATATTCACAGTGCTTTAGGTCCTTTGTATATTCACAGTGCTTTCGTTCCTTTGTATATTCACAGTGCTTTAGGTCCCAGTCTGTTTTACCTTTTTTGGTAAATCTGTGAGTGAGTACATAAACTGCCCAATTGAAAAAAATTGAGATTGTAAGCTTAAAGACGATTTCCCCCATGCCCCACCCCGAGTGATAATTAGATTTGTACCTGGGTGGACTGTAAATTATTTTTTCTTGATACCATCATGATGTTGATAGAAGTACAAGATGAATACGCATTGGGGGACATGGTCCAATGGGGAAAGGTCACTGGCTTGAATGCTAGGATGACGCTTATCTTTACTGCGTGTCGTACTTTGAGTGCGTGTTTTAGGAGAGTTGGGGGGGGGGGGTGGGAATTGAAAGAATTGCGTGATTTTATTCAAAGTGTTATCGTGATTTGCACACATAGAATATATGTAGTATTGCTCGCCTAAATACAGACCTCGCGGTATCAGATCTCCTCCGGACCCACTCAACTATTGATAGTCAGAATCACCAAATTTCACCTCGTGTTTTATTTTTTTTTATTTTTTTATCTTCACTCCAGATCCATACACAACGCTTGAAGAGGCAACTCAATGTTTGATTCCCGCTGAAAGTTCACCGGAAGCACCACAGAGATGTTTACCGAGAGAAACAATCAACAACTGTTTATATACACAGGTTTTTAAACCGGGTAAGACCTATCGTGTTTTAAACTGCTTGTGGAATTGTACGGGTGTTTTCTTTTAAGTAATCTAGTAGTTTACTAAAGAATGGTCAAGTTTTGAATGATATCTGAAGTGATTGTTTCTTGTAACACCAGTGCTCTGCCAACATCAGAATTTTTTGTGTTATTTTTCGGGATCTTGTTTCGTTCTAAAGGAATGTGGGAGGAGATTACTATTGTGGACCATGGGAGTTTGAAGAAGTAAAGTTTACCTGTTTCATTTCTTTACCTGTTTTTGTGTTAACCTGTTTCTGTGTTTACCAGTTTCTGTTTTAACATGTTTCTGTGCTAACCTGTTTCTTTGTGAGAAATACATGTAAGGATGAGATGAAATCTCTTAGATCCTATATTCCACTTGTGGGATGGTATTTGCAATGCCCTTCCTTCATCCCCCACCATAGCCGATAGTGTAATGACCATGAAGACACCACGGGAGATATAGCAATGAATTTAACCGTGACCTGAAAAATCCATTGGTCCTCATCGGAGATCGAACCTGGGACCGTCAGGTCGAGGTCGACAGTTGAGCGTTTTATCACACGAGCATTCGTCCAACCTGTTTCTGTGGCCACATCTTATCCTGTCGCAGTAACCTTTAAGTTTAGGCACCTTTCTCCCCTTTCAACCCCTCCCACACATTCACACGGGATTCAAACCCAGGACCTTTAGGCTAGACCTAAAACACCCTATCTTACTTCCATCACGTTTTTCACATGTATTATATTTAAACCAAACCAGATCATCTCATTAAAGTCATAACATAAAAAAAAAAACTAAAAATCTTGAAAAGTCAAATATTGTCAGACAGTTTGCGTTGCTTTGCATGTCGATACTAATTACTGTGCAGGGGGGGAGGGCGGATGGGTCGTGTGTTAAAGCACTCGACTATCAACCTGGAGGTCCCTGGTTTGACCTTCGCTATGGACCAATGGATATTTCAGTCCACGGTTCAAGTCCCAGATCTATCTCCCGTGGTGCCTCCAAGGCCATTGCACTGTCGGCTACGGTGGAGCATTAAAAAAGCCCGTCCCATTGGCGGTTTATAGGATCTAAGAGATTTTCTCTTAGACTTTCAAGGGACTTCACTCACCTTTAACTGTGACGTTAATATTTTTAAAAAATCGACTATAAACAGTTTGAGTCGTTGCTGACTATTTTTCAGTAAATTTCGATCTTTACTTTCAGATGATTTGAACTCTACATTATCAACATCAAACAGCCATCATGATGAGTCACGTGTAAATAATGAGACAGTAATACTTCATTATATGCCGGATATAGAATGAATAATAAATAAATTATAGGCTTTACAAGATTAATATATTGCCATATCCTACTAATACGTCGTGCAGAATGGGAAAGCCGTCGCTATAAATAAACTATGACGTCATTTCCCCGGAAGTCGGCTGCGCATGTGGCAGAAATAAATAAAACAATAACTCCGCACTTGGGATATCCTCTATGGCGACATTTCCAGATGGTACATTTTTTTATTAATTTAAATGTATACTATTTGTAAAGTAAATCTGCCAGTCTAAATATTACATTGCTAACTATAAAAAATATTAATAAAAAAAAATGTTTGAAATTTTATCCATACGCATATATGGTAAATTCGAATTTTGGTTCTGCGGTTGAACTTTTTCAAATAGAAAATCGAATTAAAGTTTGTTTTTCCCCGCAGTGGCTACGGTTACAGCCAACGCGCATGCGCTCTAGCGCTCTAGACGGACTATTTTTTTTGGGCCGAATTTTTTTTTTCGGGGTCCAGCTATAGATATTGCTCCTATCCCTAACCCTATCCCTAAGCCTATCCTTACTAACCCTAATCCTATTCATAGCCCTCAAAAAAAAAATAGTCCGTCTAGAGCGCTAGAGCGCATGCGCGTTGGATGTAACCGTAGCCACTTCGTTTTTTTTTCATTACTTTTGTACAAATATTCATCGATTTATATAACCCATGAACATGGGGGGGGGGGTCACAAAAAAGTCTTAACCCTAATACACAGACACTCATTTTACTTATATGTTCATAAATCAAACAGGAAAACAAGACGATGGAGCAATTTCTTTTTAAATACATCTGCATGCAAGGCCGTAGCCGGGGGGGGGGCGGCTAAGGGGGCTGCAGCTCCCCCCCCCCCAATTAATTTAAAAAATCAAATTTTAATATACAATAAACTTCTTTATCATTGTGTTCCAATTTTTTTCTTATATAAAACTCTCCGCACACCCCCCCCCCCCCAAAACAAAATCCTGGCTACGGCCTTGTCTGCATGGTTGAATGATAAGTAAAAACATTTTCATAGTTACATATTTTTAATGAAGTGATAAAAGACTACATAATTAAAACTAACTCCGTTTTATACAAGAAACGTTTGCTAACATCAATACACAATAATCATTTTAAGAATAGTGAAAAAAAAATAGACTTACATGTCATGATCACACATAAATGTAAGAAAAAAAAACATAGAAAAATAAAACATAGAAAAACAGAACATAGAAAAAAAAAAACATTCAAAAATAGAACATAGAAAAATAAAACATAGAAAAATAGAACATAGAAAAAAAAAACATAGAAAAATAGAACATAGAAAAATAGAACATAGAAAAATAAAACATTCAAAAATAGAACATAGAAAAATAAAACATAGAAAAATAGAACATAGAAAAAAAAACATAGAAAAATAGAACATAGAAAAATAGAACATAGAAAAATAAAACAGAAAAATAGAACATAGAAAAATACAGCAAAATATTTGACGCAATCAAAGCGATAGAGTTACTTCAAAATCGAAAAAAGCGAATAGTTAACCAGCTTATTATATTCCAACTGGACGGTCTTCGTTTTGTCAAAATATTCTTTGCTCGAAGTATGACCAATTTTAGTCAATTATATCGGCTAATTGTTAACAAAATGTTTCTTAGTTGCCGTCTATCTGCCTTTCCAATGCCTGTCTCTCTTGCTTTAATGTTTTTTTGACATTCAACAGATTCGTAATTGATACTGTCTCTTTCATATGATACTGTTCACATCTTCAACTCGAACTACGGCCGGTTGAATCACAGCTTACGTCAGTCAACGTTCGCCGATGTAGCTGGATAATGTCAAACATTGGCCATCCAGCAAACATAAGCCATTCAGCAAACATGGGCCATCTAGCAAACATGGGCCATTCAGCAAACATGGGCCATCTAGCAAACATGGGCCATACAGCAAACATGGGCCATCTAGCAAACATGGGCCATTCAGCAAACATGGGTCATCTAGCAAACATGGGCCATTCAGCAAACATTGGCCATCCAGCAAACATTGGCATTCCAGCAAACATGGGCCATACAGCAAACATGGGCCATACAGCAAACATGGGCCATCCAGCAAACATGGGCCATCTAGCAAACATGGGCCATACAGCAAACATGGGCCATCTATCAAACATGGGCCATCCAGCAAACATGGGCCATCTAGCAAACATGGGCCATTTAGCAAACATGGGCCATCTAGCAAACATGGGTCATCCAGCAAACATGGGCCATCTAGTAAACATGGGCCATCCCGCAAACATGGGCCATCCAGCAAACATGGGCCATCTAGTAAACATGGGCCATCCCGCAAACATGGGCCATAATGTACTCATTTATGTAATCTAGTACCTTTCCAATGAATTTTGGGAAATTTAGGCTAAAAAAAATTGAGAAATGATTTGACCCTATAAATGGAACTCTCCTTATGTTTCATGAATATTAATATCTAAACTTTTCAAGGGCTACTTACGCTCGAGAAGCTGTATGTGTTAACCTAGTTCCTTATGTTTCATGAATATTAAGGAGATTATTTAATACTAGCTGTACCCTGCAAAAACCTTTGCATAGAGTTATATCCCCTTAGGCTTGATCGGTAGGCTATGTTATTTTTTGGTTTCGGGCAGATCCGATTTTTTTCATGGTTGTATTTTAAACTGGAATACTGTTATATTCATTCTTTACTTTCGATTAAACGCACACTGGAAATGAGTATTATTATATATGATAGTGATTATTCAGTTTACTTTGGATTTATTTTACTGTTCATATTTTATTGTAATGGGAATGCATTATTAAAGAACCATGGATCATAAATTTAGTTTCTTATTTCACGACGTATTGATGGTGGACATGTAAGAGAAGCCTATTTTGCATTACGACAAAATAATAGCTTACTTAACATAACCCAATACAATACTATAATAGCGTCAACTGGAGCAAGACGATTGACAAAGGTTGTACAAAATGTAAACATAGCTTAGTAAACACAGCAAAAAACAAAACTGTAGTAGCATGCACTGGAGCAAGACAATTGACCAGAAAGGTTGTACAAAATGTAAACATAGCTTAGTAAACACAGCCCAATACAAAACTGTAGTAGCATCCACTGGAGCAAGACGATTGACCAGAAAGGTTGTACAAAATGTAAACATAGCTTAGTAAACACAGCCCAATACAAAACTGTAGTAGCGTCCACTGGAGCAAGACAATTGACAAGCTTGTACAAAATGTAAACATAGCTTAGTAGACATAGCCCGATACATAACTGTAGTTGCATCCACTGGAGCAAGACGATTGACCAGAAAGGTTGTACAAAATGTTAACATAGCTTAGTAAACATAGCCCAATACAAAACTGTAGTAGCGTCCACTGGAGCAAGACAATTGACCAGAAAGGTTGTACAAAAATGTAAACATAGCTTAGTAAACATAGCCCAATACAAAACTGTAGTAGCATCCACTGGAGCAAGACGATTGATCAGAAAGTTTGTGCTAAACGAAAAGTGTCATAGTGTTGTTGCGTGTGCTATACATACACGTGTGTGTGTGTTTTTGGAGCGAGGCCAGCGAGGTCAGCGAGAGGTCAGAGTCTGGATGTTTCTCGTCGATGTGTATGACATGTTTACTGATTATGTGACATGTTTACTGATTATGTGACATGTTTACTAATTATGATCATTGTAGCTTAATATAGAAGGTTCGAGTAAGGATGTGTGCGAGTTATATATGAGGAAGTTTTTGAGATAGAAGTCAGTCAGTCGGTATATGCCGTCAGAATATAGTCAGTTGAGTCAGAGTCACAAAGTAATTCAGTACAGTTTATTGGGGAGTTCAGTATTCTTTGTAGAGAGAAGTTCATTCGTTTGACTTAATATCTCAACTTTTCAAGGGCTACTTACGCTCGAGAAGCTGTAGGTGTTAACCTAGTTTAGCTACCCATTAGTACGACTGTGATCTATCTACCCCATAGCCAGAGATGTTCCAAGTACTGACCATGCAAGTACGAGTACAAGTATTCAAGGTGAAAGTCCTTCCGAAAAGTACTCATCTCCAAGAACTTGGTAATAAAAGTACCAAGTACATCATAACCTATTTATATTTATCACCTACCTACATATCAAGATTTTTATAATAACTTTATGGCTATAAATACACTTTATTTTACGGTCAGTTTTCGATCAGCAAAAACTTTGTCCGATCTTCCCACTTTGGCCATATATGTATATTTATCCTACTGCCCATCTATCGTTCATTTTGTTTTTTGTTTTGATTTATTTTTGTCCGTCCGTCTGTCAGTCGTAGTAATCTTGTACTCTGATATCTAAATGTACGTCATAATTGACCGTTAGTGATATTTTAGTCTAACGTTTTAATATAGTACAAGCCAAATAAATCAGCCATAACTTACTACAGTTTTCCTCATCACTGCTATCACCACAGTTATTGACTTTGTTACACCGTCTGTAGGAACGGATACATTTGTTGACTTTACACTTCCAAGCTCCAAGTTGGCACGTTTCTGCAGACACGAAAAAACAAATTTTCTTGCCAGCTGAATATAGTCCACGACTCTTTAGATTTTATTGCAAAAGAGAATCAGAATAAGTAGATAATAAGTAGGAAGTTAATGAATCAAACCACTCTTGTGCACTCTTGCAAAGTTGTTGTTTTTTTTTAATTAGTAGTTATATAAAATGTAAATTGAAGGTGAGAAGAAAACGATGTAATAAATTCTGAATACTTACCACAATTTTCTTCATCGCTGTTGTCGTCACAACTTTTTATTCCGTCACATCTCCAGAGTTCAGTTATACATTTTTGATTGGCGCATTGTCAGTCTTCATCGCCACAACCTGGTATATCGACCAATTTAAACAAAAACTTTACACTATGTTCAGTTATCTTAGATCCTAGAAAACCATTGTTCCCAAACCCCCGGGCCGCGGACCGGTACCGGCTACTGGGGCCGCCCAACCCCAAGAAGCGTTAAATCATTTCCTTTTTTATTTATTTATCTCGTGATTGTGGGACTTTCCATGGACGAGAAATAATCAAAGTCCTCTCTGTCCCCTCTGTCCTCTCTGTCCTCTCTGCCTTCTCTGTCCTCTCTGTCCTCTCTGTCCCCTCTGTCCTCTCTGTCCTCTCCCCCCTTTTCAGTGGGCCGCGGTGAAATTATCAAACGCTGACCGGTCCGTGGCGAGAAAATGGTTGGGTGACCACTGCTATAAACCACTTATGGGGCAGTTTTTTAGCAGTGCCCCTTCTTTCACCCCCCCCCACCATGGACAATGTAGCCACCACCGGAAATATAGCGGAGATTTAAACCATGATATGAAATGTCCATTAATCCTCACCGGAGATCGAACCCAGGACCCTCAGGTCGACAGCTAAGCGTTGTACATGATCTAAGAGATGGCCTCTCTTTTTAACATGGACATTACTCACCGTTGAGAAATGCACATAAATAAAAGTACTCATAAATTAAACATAGGCATTAATCCAGAGTAGGGAGCGACCGATATGCCTTTTTACCGATAATCCGATACCGATATTTTTCCCCAGCATTTTTACCGATACCGATATTTTCTTTTTAATCAACAACAATGCCAAACACGTGTTTTTCTCGTGCTGTATGACGTATGTCAACCCATGTTCACCCCTTCCCTGTCATATTTAGTAACACTTCGCCCACACGTGTCTTATTAACCCCCCCCCCAACTTCCCATCACAAAAAAAATACACACAGATGTTCACTAATTGTATCATTCAAGGTCATACATTAGAATTAAGAAATGTCAATCCTATTGTTTCAAGGTCATATCGCTGCAACTCTGTTGTGAAAAAAAAACAATGTATCGGCAGCCAAAAAACGGCCGGTCCGATACTTAACCCATAGTGCCAATATCGGTTCGATTATCGGTCGCTCCCTACAACAATCGGCCGATCCGATATTAACCGATAGTGCCAATATCGGTCCGATACCGATACCGATCCGATTATCGGTCGCTCCCTAATCCAGAGTATATATATATATATATATATATATATATATATATATATATATATGTATGTATTTATATATTAAATTTTTTGAAGAAATATATATTGAGACGAAGGGTT
This sequence comes from Bulinus truncatus, assembly GCA_021962125.1. Classification (NCBI taxonomy): domain Eukaryota; kingdom Metazoa; phylum Mollusca; class Gastropoda; family Planorbidae; genus Bulinus; species Bulinus truncatus. The sequence goes on from JAGDYQ010000089.1 coordinate 1,581,088, forward strand.
ATAAATACAAGAAATCACTAGTTATATAAAAAGCACATATAGATATGTTCCCGAACTTACCCGAAGAAGAAAATGTTAGACCACGGCATGCATCGTACATACGTAATACAATGATGAGTTTTAAAACTAAACACAACGGAGCGATCCTGCATTCAGCCTTCTCCATTGTTCGATTGTCGTGATAATTAAACTTCCGGACATTTTTAAATAGGAATCTACGAGGATGTTAATTATGTACAGGAATCAGCCCACTATAAAATTGAATAGCCTCTAGCCTAAAATAAAAAATAACAATTATTTTTAGAGCATTTTCGAAAAAAAATGCTCTATTGTCCCCGTTTTGTCTGTCTGTCTGTCTGTTTGTCTGTCTGTCATCACCCTAGATCTCAACAACCATAAGTCCTAGACCCATGATGTATATATCATTTTGTAGGTCTTGGCCTGCCAAGAAATGACTTTTTTCCATTTGGCGATCTGACCTCTCAGGGCCGTAAAAGGGGCCTTATAAAGTACCGTTTTTTTACAATATAAGCTATATTAATAATGGACCGCCCTATATCTCAGCAACCATAAGTCCTAGACCCATGATGTATATATCATTGTGTAGGTCTTTGCCTGCCAAGTGTACATCAAAAGTTCATTTCGCGATTTGACCTCTCAGGGTCAAAATATAAGAGCTTGTTATGTACCGTTTTTCCTTATATTTTAAATATAAATAATAAAAGCTAATCAAAGGGGCGTAATCATTATTTATTTTGATCTAAGCAAAAAAAAGAAAAATATAAAAAAAAAATTGAGAAATATAAGGTGTTTAATTTATTGAAGGTATATTTATTATCATTTTGGTCAAAAGTTGTATTTACACATCAATGGTTTTTTTTAACTATCAGAGAAATGTGATCATGCTAAGAGCAATGACTAATTAAATCACTCACAAAACATAACATGGAGTATCAGGGCCAATGCTATAATTAGGTCCAAGTACGCGGTTACCAATAGCCCCCAGTAGTCAGGTTGGGATTTTTCGGGTGTCACTTAATATTAATACTATGACTGAAAAGTTGATAGGCTGAAAAGGGGGCCCGGTTTTCAAAGACTATTAGGGGGGGGGCGAAAATTAGCAAGTTGCGATTCTGACAGCGTTTTATTTCCCCAGAATCCCCAAATGTACCTTTGCAAGGGGGCCCCAAACATGATTTGTATAGTGTCTCCCCCATTAACGTAAGAACAGATCTGTGTAATATAAACCTAATGTTCTTATAAATAGGCAAAAGTGGATGGCTGATTAATACCCTTCACTAGTCAACTGACTAATGCCCTTCACTAGTCAACTGACTAATGCCCTTCACTAGTCAACTGACTAATGCCCTTTATTAGCCAGCTGACTAATGCCCTTCACTACCCAGCTGACTAATGCCCTTCACTATAATGCCCTTCACTACCCAGCTGACTAATGCCCTTCACTAGCCAGCTGACTAATGCCCTTCACTACCCAGCTGAGTTATGCCATTCACTACCCAGCTGACTTATGCCATTCACTACCCAGCTGACTAATGCCCTTCACTAGCAAGCTGACTAATGCCCTTAACTACCCAGCTGACTAATGCCCTTCACTACCCAGCTGACTTATGCCCTTCAAAATACTAACTAAACAATTTGGGCGCATTTAAACAAAACATGATGAACACAGAAGCACGCAAGAAGAATTTAGCAGCAACTGGCTAGGATGAACATTTTGATGCCAGTGTCTATATAAATAATAGTGGTGTGTGTTCTGCTTTAAATTGAAAGTAAAGTATTAATACAACAGTATTCCAGTTTAAAATCGTCAAACGTAAGCAATAGTAATAAAAAATTATGAAAAAATCGGATCTGCCCGAAACAGAAAATAACCTAGCCTACTAATGAAACCTAAGGGAATATAACTCGATGCAAAGGTTTTGCAGGGTTAGAGCTAGTATATATTAAAGGCGTACAACGATGTTCAATTGAATTCAAGGTAGAGAAGAAATACACGAAGTAGTCCAACCGTCACTTAAAAAAATAAAAGATACGACCTTGACCGACTTCAGACTGATGGTCGTCATAGCCGGGAATCAAGCTCGCGATCTCATTGGTTGATGGTGGTGTGAAGGCACATCCACTGTGCAAACTGAGATGTCAGCTGCTATCATAACATCCTTCAACATAATGAACAGTGCTAGTGTAATAAAAAAATGTGCATGCATTCGGTTATGATCTTTTTTCTCAAAACACTTTTATTTCTTTGAATTTGATTCTCAGCATTAAAACAAAATGTAAACTAATGTTGAAATTTGGTTTCGCTGGGCTGAAAACATCATAGATCAACATAAATGTATAATTGAAATGTCGTCTGTGTTTGAGATTATTTGTGATTCAAGTTGATAACCTTTTCCGCTGTTCTTTTCTTATCCATAAATTTGTTGACGTTTCGGAAACTCTCGAAGTACTTCTCCAAATCGTCGTTAATATTCACGTACTTTTGACATTTGAACTTTGACTTTTTGCTCTCTGGCGCGTCATTGCTAACATCAGTTACAGTGCAGCATTTTCTATTTATATCTTCAGCCATGACATTGGGTTTGCCCGATCGTCTGTCGCTTAAACGCCTCATCCCCAGCAACTTGGGTTCGGTGGTTATTTGTATAAATTGACAATTGCAGTAAGGGGAATAACCTTCGGTGGACAGGGGGCGGGTGGCGCACAATGATTCTGAAGATCTGTAACAGTCGAGTCTGTATGGATTAGTCTGCCCCTGAGATGACTTCTGAAGAGATAAGTGCTTTGTCGGTTTGGGCGATCTCTTGACATGGGACGGAGTTATGTAACCTGAGTCCTGAAGATCTAGCGGAGTGATGTACCCTGCGTAGTTGAAGCTGGCGCGCTCGGCCGAGTCGGAATCGTGCGACCACTCGGATCTTTCCGCCACTTCATGGATCTCTACGTCATCAACAGTGGCGTAGAAGTGGTCTTCATTTACCTGGAGTGGGACTTGTGGCTGGATGTTCTTTCTTGTGAGACATCTTAGAACTGTAGAATTGAAAGGGGGGAAACAAATTATAAAGTAAGTATTTAAAAAAGAAAATGAGTATTTTAATATATTATGTTTAAAATAAGGTTAAAAAATGTGTTTTAAAGTAAGGTACAATAGATTCTATACAACACCGCGTCTCACGGGCTAAGAGCGGTCCATTTGTCTCTTAAAGGCTGCGCTCCATTACTATCAACACGTACACATGAAAATATTTATTTATTTTTACGTCACATAAATAATCCATCCATCGGTATAGGTCCAACCCTTCAGCCGAATTTTAAAAAAAAATAACTCATTGCGGCCCGCGATTTACAAAAATTTGCCGACCCGTGCTCTAGTCTATCAAGTTTTGATAGGTCACGCCAGATTGGCCAGATACTGATGAAGATTGAAAGCCAAATATCTATAAATAAAACCATCCCATGTCCAACTCACTGTGTTACAATGCACAGTTTTTTTTATGACCAGATTTGTAAATCGATTTTTGAGGCACTTTTTAGAGATAAATTTTCTTTACATTTTACATACATGTTCTTGCTATGTGACAATACATGATTCAATAATTCATCTTGCAATATTTTTTTTTGCTAATTTTATTTAAAAAAATTAAAGTAAAAATAAAATAATATCATTATACTTCAAGGGAAACTACCACGTTCAACTCTGATGAACGAATCTAATAATTGGGCTGCATCCCTTGCATTAATAATATCTCCATGCTTCAGATCTATGCTGGTGAGTAATCAATGATTAAAAAAAATAATATTTAATGCAAAATGTAAAACTTTGTTTTTATCGTGTTTTGTTTTTTTAAATCTAGACATGGTAGTCCAGATTTTGCAAACCAGATAAACCAGAAATAACTTGTAACAGCCTAATCGAAAAAAAGCAAAACTGAAATCAAACTCAGAAAAAGCAATTTATTTAATTGTTGTCAAGCAATTTATTCCATTAGTCAAGCAATATAATATCTCAAGCCATGACATCAAATTTGTTTGGCCATTCCCGCCATGCAAGGCATCCTTTTGAAGCCAAGCGATGTATTTCGATAATTTACGGTGATTTATTAATTTATGTTAGGTGATTTATACATTTATATAAAGTGTTTCATTAATTTATATTAGGTAATTTATTCATTTATGTTAAGTGATTTATTAATTTATATAAATTGATTTATTAATGTTTGTTAAGTGATTTATTACATTTATTTACTGGTTTATTAATTTATACTGAGGTTGAATTCATTGATTCACTTTATTTCAACTTACATCTTTGTTTCAAGGTGATCTCTCTGTGTATTCTGTAAGACATTAAACACAATTCATGAATCATTCACGTTTTACTTTTTATCTTCTTCTCTAGCCTTGACCTTTCTCTAACCCTAACCCTTCTCTAACCCTAACCCTTCTCTACTGACGACACGATGAACGGGTGGCCGAGTGATGTAGAGCGCTCGACTATTGACCTGAGAGTCCCAAGTTCGATCCTAAGTGAGAATCAAGGGAATTTGTTTGCCCAGGTTAAAAGTTCACCCAGCTATAAATGGACGCCTGACTTTAATTTGGAGGGGGGGGGGTTGATGGTTATCTGAGCGCTGTGTCAACCACAACATTCCTTTATATGCAGTGCCTACACTTCATCTGCCTCGACGGTTCTTCAGGGTAAAGGGAAATTTACCGTACTGCTCGCATAGGGAACTTTACTGTACTGTTGGCATAGGGAACTTTACTGTACTTCTAGCATAGGGAACTTTACTGTACTGCTGGCATAGGGAACTTTACTGTACTGTTGGTATAGGGAACTTTACTGTACTGCTGGTATCAGGAACTTTACTGTACTGCTGGCATAGGGAACTTTACTGTACTGTTAGCATAGGGAACTTTACTGTACTGCTGGCATAGGGAACTTTACTGTACTGTTGGCATAGGGAACTTTACTGTACTTCTAGCATAGGGAACTTTACTGTAATGCTAGCATAGGAACTTTACTGTACTGCTGGCATAGGGAACTTTACTGTACTGCTAGCATAGGGAACTTTACTGTACTGTTGGCATAGAGAACTTTGCTGTACTGCTAGCATAGGGAACTTTACTGTACTGCTGGCATAGGGAGCTTTGCTGTACAGCTGGCATAGGGAACTTTGCTGTACTGTTAGCATAGAGAACTTTACTGTACTACTGGCATAGGGAACTTTGCTGTACTGTTGGCATAGAGAACTTTACTGTACTGCTGGCATAGGGAACTTTGCTGTACTGTTGGCATAGGGAACTTTGCTGTACTGTTGGCATAGGGAACTTTACTGTACTGCTGGCATAGGGAACTTTACTGTACTGTTAGTATAAGGAACTTTACTGTACTGCTGGTATAAGGAACTTTACTGTACTGCTGGTATAAGGAACTTTATTGTACTGCTGGCAT